>JAKRSK010010621.1:0-10338 GCA_029891615.1 Natrix natrix natrix | reverse complement strand
GAAGGACCTTGGAGGTCTTCTAGTCCAACCCCTGCCTAGGCAAGGAAACCCTATACCGATTCAGACAAATGGCTATCCAACATCTTCTAAAAGACTTCCCAGTATTGGGGCATTCACAACTTCTGGAGGCAAGCAGTTCACACTGATTAATTGTTCTAACTAGCCAATCAACAATGCTAGCCAATCAACAAATAAACTGTTCTAATATGCTGAGGAGAAACAAGTTGAGTTTATTAAAAAGAAACTAATATTTTGGACTTGATCTGAATCCAAATATAATACAGCATTCTTTATTGCTTTTTTAGATCAGTTATGCAACTTACTTCAGAAGATCTGAATGATAAAAGTCGATTCCCTTTTTTCCACCGGATGGTCCCCAAAGAAGGGATCCACTACCTAGGAATTGTCCAATTGCTCATCCATTTCAGGTGGACCTTGATTGGTCTGTTTGCTTCAAATGTAGAGAATGGAGAAAATTCATGAGGACTTTTACTCCTCTGCTTATCAGGAATGGAATTTGTGTTGTTATATCACAACAAATGTCAACAGTTGCACCTATAGAATCCCCTCAGGGATGCCATCTCTAACTGGAGACAAATCAATGTCTTTGTTCACTTCATAGAATATGTTTCCCTTTGGGACAGAATTCTTTCCTTTCCATTTAACATTTATGCGTTTGCCAGGACCCATTGAAGGGAAAGTCTGGATTTTGACAGTCTTGGGGGGATTTTCAATGAGAACAGCACAAACTTTTCAAATACCTCCATAGTATTTGGACCTTTGCTTTTCAGGAGAAAAATAGACCAAAAGATTATGCCTTTTATCCCAAATTCTTTGTGGAACCCAAATTTCAAGAGCGGTCTTTTCACTGTCTCTTTTCAAAGCACCTCTTTTCAGTTAAAGGCCGGAGAAGATGCACTCAGAAATTGCCACTGGAGACCCAAGAGAAAAAGAACAGGAACAGGATCACAAATAAGCACCGTGTTTATGCTATCGTTAAGACACTGGCCCATGCCTTGAATGCTGCATATTCCTCCAAATCAAGGAGGAGAAGGGGCAAACAGAGGTTTGGATACCCAAGGATGCAGTCATGGCAGGTAGGGAGTACCAAAAGGGATCCATAGAATGTCATTCCTTCTGAGAAGGAATCCAAGGAGAGAAGGGGAACCATCTCAACCTCCTTGTGCTACAAAAGGCCCACAGATTTGGGTAATCTAATCTCACGAGGCATGAGAGGAGAGGGGGCGGGGAGGGGAGGGGAGGGTAGGAGAGAAGATAGTGAGGTGAGAACAGAAGAGAAGGGAAGGGAAGGGGAATGGAGGGGAAGGGGAGGATGAGAAGATGGTGAGGTGAGAAGAGATGGGGAGGGAAAGGGGAGAGGGGAAGGGAGGGGAAGGGAGGAGCGGAGAGGGGAAGGGAAGGGAGGGGACAGGAAGGGAGGAGATGAGTAGGGGAAGGGGAGAGAGGGGAGAGGAGGAGAAGAGAGGAGATGGTGAGGTGAGAAGGAGAGGGGAGGGGAAGAAGAAGGGGAGGGGGAGGGGAGGGGAGAGAGGAGGGGAGTGAAGGGAAGGAAAGGGGAGGGTAGGAGATGGTGAGGGGAGAAGAGAAGGGAGGGGAGGAGAGGAAAGAAGAGAAGAGAAGAGAAGAGAAGAGAAGAGAAGAGAAGAGAAGAGAAGAGAAGAGAAGAGAAGAGAACCATTATTGTCCTAATAAAGGAGAATATTTTTAGCTCAGGATTGACATGAGGGATCCTTGGTGCTCTCTGAGCTTGCTGGTTTTCTTGCAGATGTTTCATTACCCAAACTAGATAACACCATGAGTGCTAGTAAGTGCTGTTTGCTGTCAGTTTATATTCTGGTATCTTGTCTGTCTATGTGGGTGGGGATACTCTTGGAGATTCTTTGGTTGGCTGTTTATTGACTGCTCCTTGGCAGTTTCTTGATTGGGGCATTGCTTAATTGACTGTTGGTCTTGGAGTTGATCTGTGCTGATCTGGGTGCTGATTGCTGGTGGAGAGGTGCTGAAGTCTTTCTGTTCTTTTTTTGGATTGGGTGATAATCTCTTTTGCACAGTCTATAGATGTTGTTAATGTCGATGTGTGTATTGATGGCTGATTTGTCGGAGTGCCTGGCTTCTAGAAATTCCCTGGCATTTTTTGGACTTGGCTT
Source organism: Natrix natrix natrix (assembly GCA_029891615.1). Lineage (NCBI taxonomy): Eukaryota > Metazoa > Chordata > Lepidosauria > Squamata > Natricidae > Natrix > Natrix natrix. The sequence goes on along the minus strand of JAKRSK010010621.1, from coordinate 8,170 downwards.
GGTCTAAGATTGAAGATTTAACTGATTGAAACTATAGTTAAATCTGCCAACCCCTTCTCTCTGCAGGAATTCCAGCTAAAGCTTTTCTGACTGATGGCTGCTTGGTCTTTGAATTAAGCCATTCAGTAAAGGGGAGACTGAATGTCACTGCTTCACTGGCTCAGCTCTAAAATGGTTCATGGGGCTTCCCTTGAAATGCACTCGGAGACTACAGTTGGTCCAGAATGCGGCCGCGCGCGGAGTGATTATGGGGAAGTACAAGGTACTCCCCCATGTGACACCATCTCCTGCGCGAGCCCTGCACTGAGGCTTCCCTGGCGGTCTATCGGGTGCGTTTCAAGGTTTTGATAACGATCTTTAAAGCGCTCCATGGCACAGGACCTAGCTACTTGCGGGATCGTATCCTGCCCCATACATCCCTGCGACCAATTCGCTCGCACAGAGAGGGACTTCTCCAGGTGCCGTCCACCAGACAGTGCCGGGGGGCGGCGCCTAGGAGCAGAGCCTTCTCTGTGGCGGGCCCAGCCCTGTGGAATGACCTCCCCCCGGATATTAGGACTACCTCTGACCTCCGCTCCTTCCGTGCAAAGCTCAAGACCCACCTTTTCCAAGTAGCTGGCCTGGCTCAACCATAGTTTGATCATATCGCTCCTGACGGGTTTTTAATTTTGTAATTTTATTTAGGGGATTTTAATTTGTGATTTTAATTGTTTCCATCTATCTGTCTACCTCCTCCATGTATACGTCTATATTTTTGTGTATGTACTGTCTATATTTGTATTTTATGTGTTTTTTAATGTACGCCACCCCGAGTCCTTTGGGAGAGGGTGCGGCTAACAAATAAATTTTTATTATTATTATTATTATTATTATTATTATTATTATTATTATTATTATTATTATTATACTTTGAACAATTGTTTTTCTACTCATTCAGCCAGAATCTCCTGTCTTCTACGTTCATTTTTCCATGTTCAGCACTCTAAAATAAATGAATGGATCTTAAACCTCTGAGAAATATGGATGAGCATGTTATTCTCAATTCTCCAAATAAGAGATTGTTAGTTGAAAAAGATGCTCTCATATTTGCTATTTTCAGCTCTCGTGGATCAATATGGCTCTTCTCCTTGTTGTCTTTCCTCAAGACTAAAAGAAGCTCCTTTGATCTCTTTCTTGGCTTCTTTGCCATTCATTAAATGGGATCCAAATTTTGTGCAATGTCTTCTCCAAGTGTGGTGCCTGCAAGGGGACTTTGTACTTGAGTTGAGGTCTTCCCAAACCAGAATGTTCAGACCTAAGATTCTTATGAATTCTGTTTATCTAGTCTTACATATATAATCTATATTATCTAGTCTTATATATATAATTACCTCTCCTGTTCGTATTTCCCATCTGGTCTATTTGGTATATGATTAACCTGGCAAATTTCTTCTTGAAAAGTCCGTGCTTTCTGGATTGGTCCCTGTTTTTTTTTTTCTTAATTTTTTGTTTGCTTGTTTGATTGATTGATTTTTGACTTGCTTTAGAATTTTTCTTTTTATTTCGTCACTTGCATTTTGTTGATACGTGTTTGCCAAATTTGATGAAACTTTGTTTTTCACTTTGGAAGATCATGGTGACACTTGTGCTCCACACTAAGTATATTTACAAGTTCAACAAAATGTAGAAGGAAGATTCAAATGTGAAGAGACCATGTGGGATAAAGAAACCACGTTTTCTGTTTTTAAAATTCCTACATGTTTCGATTCTAGTTCCATCCATTTCTGGAGAAGAATGAATTTTACAATCTATCCCAGCAAAAACTGTACTTAGACGAAAATGGAGATGTTGCAGCAGATCTGAACATCATGAGCTTGGTGATTCTCCCGAAGAAGGATCCTATCAAAGAACAACTGGGAAGTTTTGAAAGACAGAGACTTACCATCAACCAAGATGCTATTTCAAGGATGATGTTCCTCAACAAGGTATGGGAAATACTGCTGCCTTGTCTCTGTTTTCCAAAGCTGTAGCACCCATTTCAAGTGGATTAAGCCTAGTCACCAAGATGGATGGCTTTCATTGAGAATTGAATGTGAGGAGTAGGATACTTAGAGATTTCTTAGTTGGGTTGGGAGGCTTCAGTACTATTTACCATGGTGTCCTTCAGATATTATAACATGGAACACTGTTTTAAGCTTATTCAGCATGTCCAACATGGGATGCTGGATGATTATACTTTAGGATACAGATCATAACCCTTTTGTTTTCCCTCTGCAATCTGGTATTTCCATTAAATTGGTGAGAGAAGCCTTCAAGTGATGGGGATTATTTGGTACTTTCAGATTTGCTTGATACTTGGCCTGAAATAGCAAAGAAACAATTCTATTGACTGATGTTTTAACTTGAGCTGGTAAATGGAAATATCCACTGGTTGATATTGATGTTTTTAAGCAACCCAGACTTTGCCAGAGTAATCTGTTCCAGAGGTGGTATTCAACAAGTTCTCACCAGTTCTGGAGAACCAGGAGCAGAAATTTTGAGTAGTTTGGAGAAGCAGTAAATACCACCTCTGACTGGCTCCGCCCTCATCTATTCTCCGCCTGATTGGGAGGGAATGGAGATTCTGCAGTATCCTTCCCCTGGAGTGGGGAGGGAATGGAGATTTTACAGTATCCTTCCCCTGCCATGCCCACCAAGCCTTGCCCACCAAGCCGTGCCATGGCCACAGAACTGGTAGTCAAAAAATTTGAATCCTACCACTGAATACTCGTTAATACACCCATGAGGAAGAACCCACAAGGTCACTTAATGCTTAAATATTTTCTCAATTCCAACCCCCCAGGCTTTATTAAATTGTAAAAGGCCTTTATTGCTATGTGGTATTCCAGAAGCAAAAGGGAGGAACTGAATGAAGAATCTTCCAGTAGTTATATTTTCTACATCTGTTATGAATGAGTTAATAATTTCATATTTACATAAGTGAATCCCAGAGAATACTTGGCTAATGTTCATGTCAACTTCTGTTTTCCATAAATGTGAGTCCTAACACATTTTCTTTGGTATTTCTTGTTTTCCTGCTTAGTCTTTGCCTCAGTCCAAATGTGTGGAAAGTTGTCATCCTGGATTTGTGAAGCGAGCTCAGGAAGGAGACCCTATTTGCTGCTATAACTGTGTTCCTTGTCCAGAGGGGAGCATCTCTACTCAGGAAGGTGGGTGACACTGTAGGATATGGTGTTGAATAAAAAAAAGAGCAGGTTTAATGGAAGTGGATTCATCCAGAGTATTTTTCTTTGAAATGCAAGACAGATTTTCATAAAAGTCAAATTGAACCTCGAGTCTTTTCTTGTTTTCAGACTGCGTAATTTCTAATCTAAAGGAAAGAGAAGACCTTGAAGGAGGGGATGAATAGAGGTAGGAGGGCATGATAGGTTAGAGAAAACATTTCTGCTTTTAGCTTGGATGTGTCATTCCACATTTCCCTCTCTAAGAACATCAGAGTCCGTTGACACTTGAGAAGTTTTCTTAGGTCCAATTCTTGGAAGAATTGTTGAAATGTGTTCTATAGGGGCCACCCCTTGAGGAGAGTATCACTGGTCCACAATGAGGTGGTGTGGAGAGTTATGGGTGCACCTCACTACACCTACATTATCACTGCTCCAAGTAGCCATTCCAGATTATTTACAGGACTAGCTTTCTCTGGCAGCCAACCAGTTTTTACAAGAGAAACATTCTCTGGATCCAGTATATTAATATTGTTAGTACCATCTAGCAGAATCCAAGATGTTTGTCTAGATCTGTGATGGCAAACCTATGGCATGTGTGCCAGAGGTGGAATGCAGAGCCCTCTCTCTGGGAACGTGCACTGTTGCCAGCTGCTCTTCTGGTTTCCGGCATGCACATGCTTCATTTTTGCGGGTGCTGAAGCACCAGAAAATGGCCAAACAACTCAACTGAAAATGGCCCCCAAAATTTCCTGGTTTGGGCCATTTTTCAGGCTGTTTCCAGCCCATCTTTTGGCTGCTTTTGGATCATTTATTGGGCCAAAAATGGCCTGACAATGCCCCCAAAACAGCCTGAAAACAGACCCCAAAACCAGCCCAAACCAGGTGATTTGGGGGGCCATTGTCAGGCTGTGTTTTGGGCCAAAAGTGGCCTGAAAACAGCCTGAAAATGGCCCCAAAACCTGCCTGAGAATCAGCAAAAAAAAAAAGGCATGTGCATGCTGGCCAGCTGATCTTTGGATTTCCGGATGCCCTGGCATGCATGTGCATTCCAGTTTTGGCACTCACTGCCAAAAAGATTTGCCATCACTTGTCTAGATTATTGTTTATCTTTAAGAACATAGATTCCTGTGCAAGTTTTCCACATTACTTCAAGTCCTAGGTCTCCTCCAATTTCATAGACAAGGGAGAGTGGGAGAGAGGAGGAGGGGGGGAAGGGAGGTAGAGAGATAGATGAAGAAAAAATATAAGTGTGTGTGTGTGTGTGTGTGTGTGTGTGTGTGTGTGTGTGTGTTCCTCTTATCTTTTTTTCTGTAGTGATATTAAAAAACGCATCTTGGAAAATGCTCCTGCTATTAGCTATTGTCCGAAGAAGGTATGGCTTGAAAAGGGCATAATATTAAATAAATGTTGCTTTTTTGTTTTCTCAGATATGGAAAAATGCATCAAGTGCCCAGATAATCAACATTCAAATGAGGACCGAATCAAATGTATCCCCAAAATTATAATCTTCCTGACTTATGAAGAACCTCTGGGCATCATCCTGGTCTCATTTGTGCTATTTTGGTTCCTAATTACAGGGTTTGTTTTAATCATATTCATACAGTATCTAGAAAGTCCCATTGTGAAAGCCAACAACCGGGACCTCTCTTACATCCTCCTGATCTCCCTCTTGCTTTGTTTCTTGTCTCCTTTTCTTTTCATTGGTCAACCAAGGAAAGTTACCTGCCTTCTCCGACAAATGGTTTTCAGCATCACCTTCTCAGTTGCCATTTCTTCTCTCTTGGCTAAAACAATCATGGTGGTGCTGGCTTTCCTGGCCACAAAGCCAGGAAGCAAAATGAAGAGATGGTTGGGGAAGAGCTTGGCCAACTCCATCATCCTTTCTTGTTCTGCTGTTCAAGTTATTATCTGTTTCTTCTGGCTAGGAGTTTCTCCCCCATTCCCTGATTCTGACTTTCACTCCCAGCCTGGAGCAATCATCCTGCAATGCAATGAAGGATCTGCTGTCATGTTTCACATAACTCTCAGCTACTTAGGCTTCCTGGCTGCTATCTGCTTCGTGGTGGCCTTCCTGGCCAGGCATCTTCCTGGGACCTTCAATGAAGCCAAGTTGATTACCTTCAGCATGCTGGTTTTCTGCAGTGTCTGGGTGACTTTTGTCCCCACCTACCTGAGCACCAAAGGGAAATACATGGTGGCCGTGCAGGTTTTCTCCATCTTGGCCTCCAGTTCTGGTCTGCTGGTATGCATCTTCATCCCCAAGTGCTACATTATCATTGTGAGGCCAGACCTGAATATAAAGGAGCAGCTTACAACCAGAAGAGATATGTAAATGTGAGACAGAGGAATTTCAACTCTCAACATGTTCCAACAGACCAAACATATTAAATGACAATGAGGGCAAATTGGCACTGGCTTCAGGCTTGATAAGGCTGATAATCAAATTGAAGGGCATATTTGTTCAGCATCAACTGTAAATCACTGTTCTTGTACACGAATGACTTGAATGACTCTGTGTGTGTGTGTGTGTGTGTGTGTGTAATAAATAAAATATGATAAAAGTATATTTTAGTGTCACTCCTACAATCTACCCCAATCAGTCCCACATATACTCACCATTTTGCTCAAGTACTGTGCTGTGTTATATGTTCAAATTCTGGCCACACATAAGGTAAGTCACTCTACTAAAGCAACACTCCCGTCATTCCATCATGGAGTTCACAAATTTCCTTGGGGATCCATAGCATTTTAGGATGATCCAGAGAGACTCCCAGCTTACAGTGTCAAATGCCTTTGTCTAGTCAACAGAGAAAAAGTAAAGAGGTTGGTTCTGCTCAAGGACAAAATATGCATTTTAGCTGTGGGAGGTTCCTTTTGTTTTCTTTTCCTTTTTTCTATTTTAAACATTTTATTAGATTATAAAATAAAAAAGAAAAATACAAAAGCAAATAGGAAGACACATTGGGGAGGAAAATGGGAAAGAAAAGTGAGGAGGGGAGGGTGAAAAAAGCATTGGTTTCTGATGCCCTCTGTTGCAGTAAAATAAAGCATTAACACTGAACCTCAACTTTTTACTTTTCCATAATGATATAAACTAGCCATTTCTATAACAACAAATCAATTTACTCAGTAAAACGCAAAATCAAAGTTTTGTTTTTTTCCACCTCAAGCACAAAGTCCAGAAGTGGTTTCCAAGTAGAAATAAAAGTATTTTTTTCTTTGATCAAAACAATCAATAAAATCTCTGCTAACTCCATTGGCTTCTGTAACCATTCATCCATGGTGGGAATTGAAATGTTCTTCCATTTTTGTGTGTACGGTAAGAAGCACAGTGAAGATGGGATGAGTTGGATTGGACTTCAGTAATCCCAGAAGCTCAAAAATAGTCACCTTACAGAAAGCCAATAAAAGGAGATGAGAAGAATTTGGGAATATTTTGAGAGTATGGGATAGAGCAGCGATGATGAACCTTTTTTGGCTCGCGTGCCATAAGTGGGGGGAGGGCAGGCGGGTCATGTGCAGGCATGCCACACCCATAATGCAATGCACGACACACAGTCCATCCGCATGCGTGCACTACAAGTGCGACACCCCCCCCATTTTTGCATGCTTTTTTCGCCCTCCCTAGGCTCCAGAGGCTTTATAGGAGTCTGGGGAGGGTGAACAATTGTGTATAGGGGTCTCAGATACCCTCTCGCAGAGGTGTTGGCAGGAAATTGTTCAGCATCTATTGGACAGTCTTTTAGATTTTTTTGCACCTGGATGCCAGCCTTGTTGCAGGTCCAGAGGAGTTTCCTGGGGAGGCATCTTGACTGGTTATTTGGGAACAGTTTGAAACTCTTGGACGTCAGAAAGCAGATAGGGTCCTCGGGACTGTGAGATCAACCCAGGGGTGAAATTCAGCAGGTTCTAACAGGTTCTGGAGAACCAGTAGCAGAAATTTTGAGTAGTTTGGAAAACCATCAAATACCCCCTCTACTGTCCCCAGAGTGGGGTAGAAATGGAAATTTTACATTATGCTTCCGCTGGAGTGGGGAGGGAATGGAGATTTTGCAGTATCCTTCCCCTGGAGTGGGGAGGGAATGGAGATTTTACAGTAACCTTCCCCTGGAGTGGGGAGGGAATGGAGATTTTACAGTAACCTTTCCCTGGAGTGGGGAGGGAATGGAGATTTTGCAGTATCCTTCCCCTGGAGTGGGGAGGGAATGGAGATTTTGCAGTATCCTTCCCCTGGAGTGGGGAGGGAATGGAGATTTTACAGTAACCTTCCCCTGGAGTGGGGAGGGAATGGAGATTTTACAGTAACCTTCCCCTGGAGTGGGGAGGGAATGGAGATTGTACAGTAACCTTCCTCTGGAGTGGGGAGGGAATGGAGATTTTACAGTAACCTTTCCCTGGAGTGGGGTGGGAGTGGAGATTTTGCAGTATCCTTCCCCTGCCATGCCCATCAAGCCACTCCCACATAACCAGTAGTAAAAAAAATGAATTTCACCACTGGGTTGGCCTCTTGCTATTTAGATCCATGGCCTTCCTGGCTTGTGAAAGTGGACTTGGTGATGTCATGTGAATGGGTCCCAGCAGTGGTTACTGGTTCAAGGAATGACCCAGCAGTGGGTTATTCCTTGACCTCATATACAGGTTTGATTTATCCCCTCCTCAAGGAAACATTGCTGTTTCCCATCATATGGATCAATTTTCCGATATCTAACTTCAACTTTTTTACAGAAAGCAATTGAAAATATAGTTGTGGAGACCCTTCAGAGGGCCTTGAAAGAAGTAGATAGATGCCTCTCAGTCAGAATTGAGGCCAGGTATGGGATTGAAAGGACACTGGTCACTATTTTTCATGATCTCTGCTGAGGACTGGAGGTTGGTTGTGCATCCATCCTTGCCTAATTTGACCTCTCTGGGGCCTTAGATACAATTTACCATGTGGTATATTTAGGGTGTGTAGCATGATGACAACA
>JAKRSK010010618.1:10000-12501 GCA_029891615.1 Natrix natrix natrix | reverse complement strand
AAACTGGCCATCTCCCTCAAGGATCAGGCTGCTGTGCACTGTTTGTGTCTGAGTTAGCACTTCCTAAATTGGGTCCCTTCCCAGAATCCTTAGCCAAAGGATTATCTTTCCAAAGAAGGCTGAGTATTCTACTAGCCAATTGAATGTTACTAGTAGAAGATAGAAGTAGAAGATAGATAGATGAGAGAGAGAGATGATAGATTAGTAGATAGATATAAGATAGAGAGATGAGGAGTGTATGTGAGAGAGAGACAGAGAGAGAGAGAGAGAGAGACAGAGAGACAGAGAGACAGAGAGAAGAGAGAGAGAGAGAGAGAGAGAGACAGAGAGACAGAGAGAAGAGACAGAGAGACAGAGAGACAGAGAGACAGAGAGACAGAGAGAAGAGACAGAGAGACAGAGAGAGAGAGAGAGAGACAGAGAAGAGACACACACACACACAGAGAGAGACAGACAGACAGACAGAGACAGAGACAGAAAGAGAAGAGACAGAGAGAAAAGAGACAGAAAGACACACACAGAGAGATGATAGATTAGTAGATAGATATAAGATAGAGAGATGAGGGGTGTATGTGAGAGAGACAGAGAGCGAAGAGACAGAGAGAGAGACAGAGAGAGACACAGAGAGAAGAGACACACACAGAGAGAGACAGACAGACAGACAGACAGAGACAGAGACAGAAAGAGAAGAGACAGAGAGAAAAGAGACAGAGAGAGACAGACAGAAAGAGACAGAGAGAGAGACATAGACATAGAGAGAGACAGAGAGAGATGATAGATTAGTAGATATAAGATAGAGAGATGAGGGGTGTGTGCGAGAGAGAGAGAGAGATGGAGAGAGAGAGAGAGATGGAGTGAGAGAGAAAGAGAGAAAGAGAGGGAGAGAATGAATAGAGTGTTGTTTAGTTCAGGGGTGTTTTACTTGTCTCTGTTTCTTTCTTTTCCAGGTCTGCCAATTTGTCTACTCGGTGAATGGAATGTATGTTTTACATTTGGATTACCAGACTGTGAGCAATCTCATTGTGACAGGACCTCGGACTCTGGTGCTCGAAGTGATGGAAGAAGACGAATGAGGGTTTTCCTCCTTCCTCCTCTCCCCAACATTTTGAGATCAGCACTCACTTTGCCAGCTGTGGTGTCAACCCTGAAGCTAGCTGGACACGTGGAAGGTCCGATCCATGTCCCTGGAACCCTAAAAACATTGGCTTTTTATATTTTTATATCTATTACCTTCTCAACCTCAGCAAGTTGAAGATGCATGGACTTCATGGCTGGCTGGGGATTTCTGGATGGTGAAGTCCAGACATGTTCAAGTTACCAAGTTGAGAAATACTGAGGGACAAAGAAGAGGGAGTCAAACTATTCTCCAAGGCACCTGAGGGTAGAACAAGAAGCAATGGGTGGAAACTAATCAAGGAAAGAAGCAACTTAGAACGGAGGAGAAACTTCCTGACAGTGAGAACAATGAATCAGTGGAACAGAAGTTGCCTCCAGAAGTTGTGAATGCTCCAACACTGGAAGTCTTTAAGAAGATGTTGGACAACCATGTGTCTGAAATGGTAAAGGGTCTCCTGCTTGAGCAAACAGGTGAATTAGAAGACTTTTCTAAAGCCCCTGAAGGCCAAACAAGAAATATTGGGTGGAAACTGAACAAGGAGAGATTCAACCTGGAAATAAGAAGAAATTTTCTGAAACTGAGAATAATCAACCGATGGAACAGAAGTTGCCTTTAGAAGTTGTAGGAGTTTCATCACTTAATATGATCTTAGTATCCTTCCCCTTCCATGCCCATCAAGCCACACCCACCAAAGCATGCCACGTCCACCAAGCCACGCCCACACAACCGGTAGTAAAAAAATTTGAATCCCACCACTGACTGAGATAGACTGAGAAGTCAAAAGCCATGCAGAGAAGAGCAACCAGGATGATTAGGGGACTGGAGACTAAAACATACCATGAACGGTTGCAGGAACCGGGCATGGCTAGTCTACGTGAAGGGAAGAACCAGGGGAGACATGATAGCAGACTTCCAATATTTGAGGGGCTGCCACAGAGAGGAGGGGGGTCAAGTTATTTTCCAAGCTTTGAAGCTTTGAAGAAGAGACTGCACTGCCATCTGTCAGAAACGGTGTAAGGCAGTGATGGCTTACCTTTTCATCATTGTGTGCCGAAAGTGCGTGCGTGTGCCCACATCCATAATGCAATGAGCTCACACCACCCCTTCGCACTCCCCACCACCCATGCCCCCCCCTCCCGTGCATGCGTGGCAGATACCTGAAAATCAGCTGGCTGGTGGGAGGCGCTTGCACATGCACGGTGGAGCTGAGCTGGGGCAACGACTCGTGTGCCTGCAAAGAGGGCTCCATAGGTTCATCATCATGGGTGTAGGGTCTCCTGCTTTTGGGGTTGGACTAGATGACCTCCAAGGTACCTTCTAACTCTGTTATTCTGAAACGCAACTTGGCAATTCAGAGACGATTTTGGAAGACGTGCTCCTGAAA
>JAKRSK010010618.1:0-5000 GCA_029891615.1 Natrix natrix natrix | reverse complement strand
AAAAGCTTCCTGGGATTCCACCCAGTTGAAAGTTCATGATCTTATCCCCACATCCATAAATCCATCACATGGTCCAATCTTCTTCGGCCACGCTGGCATCTCCACCCAGCTAGTTCCGGTCAGGTGCAGGGGTGCGGAGACAAAAGATGACCTTGGGCTTCTAGAAAGGAATGACAACAACACATTCCACAATTCCTCTCCTTTCTATTCCCCCCCCTCCCAATTACTACACTAATGAAACAGCATAATGAAATAAGAGAGAGTGTGGCAGGCCAAAGATCCTAAAAAAGAATATAACTGCAGGCTGACAGCTGTAATCTGAAATCAAAATGGAGATTATGCTGTCCCTTCTCTGCTTTTGAAGCCCTAAGCAGTTCCACCAACTGAGAAGAGCAACTGAAGTTAATTAGGGGAATATTTGATTTAAAACGAGAAATATGGCCCCTTGTAGATCAATTTGGCTTGCCAGTCATACTAAGGAATGTGCAAGGTTTCAGGGCTGAAATGATATTATAAGCGTAAAAACCAAGCCAGTTTGGAGGAGTGGTTTAAAGACTTGAAGTGTGTTTATTTATTTATTTGTGTTCATTTATTGACTTTGCTTCTCAGAAGATCACAGAAGAGGCTCACATGATCCTTGCCAAGCACCTGCATTTTGAATAAGTGACCGTGGGATACAACGGTCGTAAGTGTGAAAAATGCTCATAAGTCACTGTTTTCAGTGCTGTTGTAACTTCGAAGGGTTGCTAAATGAACGGTTTTAAGTTGAGGACTACCTGTACAACTTCCCTCCAGAAGTTATGAAAGCTCCAACACTGGAGGTTTTAAAGAAGATATTAGATAACCATTCGCCTGAAGTGGTGCAAGGTTTCCTGCCTAAGCAGGGGGTTGGACTAGAAGACCTCCAAGATCCCTTCCCTTATTCTACGTCTATTCTATTCTATTCTATTCTATTCTATTCTATTCTATTCTATTCTATTCTATTCTATTCTACTCTACTCTACTCTACTCTACTCTACTCTACTCTACTCTACTCTACTCTATCCTACTCTACCCTATGCTACCCTACTCTAAACTCCAGACTCCATTAAAGGTAAAGGTTCCCCTTGCACATATGTGCTAGTCATTCCCAACTCTAGGGGGAGCTGCTCATCTCTGTTTCAAAGCCGAAGAGCCAGCGCTGTCCAAAAACGTCTCCGTGGTCATGTGGCCAGCATGACTAAACACCAAAGGCGCACGGAACGCTGTTTACCTTCCCACCAAAAGTGGTCCCTATTTTTCTACTGACATTTTTACGTGCTTTCGAACTGCTAGGTTAGCAGAAGCTGGGACAAGTAACGGGAACTCACTCCATTGGGAGTGAGGGATTCAAACCGCTGAACTGCCGACCTTTCTGATCGATAAGCTCAGCATCTTAGCCATTGAGCCACCGTGTCCCTATCCAGACACCATTAGAGAGCAACCAACAGAAGGTCTTCCCTGTGTCTTGCTGCCCTCTAGTGATCACCGGGATAATTGCAGCCCAGTTACTGAGTCCAAGCCATCCATGCACAAATGTCAATCTCAAAGGAGGAAAAAAGGCACTTTTGGGGGTGAAAAACGGTCATACATCACTTTTGACAGCACAGTTGTAACTTCAAATGGTCACTGAACAAATGGTTGTAAGTCAAGGGCTACCTGTACTAATTTTGTACAGCATACCTGGCTACCTCTATTCAAAAAGACCCACATGCTGTAAACCAAGATTGTGAAACCATGATTGATCTTAGAATGGGGTCCAGAGCCAATAAAACTTAATAAAAGTTTTTTCATGATCCTTTGTTCAAAGTATCCTATTCTAGGTAGTTTTCAAGGGTGGCCCCTTTATAGTATAGTTAGTATTGTATGACATGGTATTGCATAGTTAGTATAGTTAGTATAGTATAGTATAGTATAGTATAGTATAGTATAGTATAGTATAGTATAGTATAGTATAGTATAGTATAGTATAGTATAGTATAGTATAGTATAGTATAGTATAGGATGGCATGGCATGGCATGGCATGGCATGGCATGGCATGACATGGCATAGCATAGCGTTATTATATATATTATATATAGTATTATTATATTATAGTGTTAATACCACTTTATAATGTCTTGGTAAGACCTCACTTAGGAATACTGCATTGAGTTTTGGTCTCAACAATGTAAAAAAGATGAAAAACCTTGCCAAAAACAACCCTGCAGGGATGTGTTCCAGACAATTATCAAGAATTAACAAAGACACAAAAGTAAGTGAATAAAACAGTGATATAGCTGGTTGTTGGTTCAGCGGTATGAAACAACTGGGACAATATAGGTGGTACCTTGCTCAATAGTAGTAACTGTGAAAGGGATCTTGGAGTCCTAGTGGACAAGCATTTAAATAGGATCCAGCCGTGTGCAGCCGCCGCCAAAAAAGCCAACACAGTTCTAGGCTGCATCAACAGAGGGATAGAATCAAGATCACGTGAAGTGTTAATACCACTTTATAATGCCTTGGTAAGGCCACACTTGGAATATGGCATCCAGTTTTGGTCACCACAATGTAGAAAAGATGCTGAGACTCTAGAAAGAGTGCAGAGAAGGGCAACAAAGAGGATTAGGGGACTGGAGGCTAAAACATATGAAGAAGGGTTGCAGGAACTGGGTATGTCTACTTTAATGAAAAGAAGGACTAGGGGAGACATGATAGCAGTCTTCCAATATCTCAGGGGTTGCCACAAAGAAGAGGGAGTCAAACTATTCTCCAAAGCACCTGAGGGTAGAACAAGAAGCAATGGGTGGAAACTAATCAAGGAGAGAAGCAACTTAGAACTGAGGAGAAATTTCCTGACAGAACAATTAATCAGTGGAACAACTTGCCTCCAGAAGTTGTTTTTAAGAAGGTGTTGGATAATTGTTTGTTTGAAGTGGTGTAGGGTTTCCCGCCTAAGCAGAGGGTTGGACTAGAAGACCTCCAAGGTCCCTTCCAACTCTGTTATTCTACATTCTATATAGTAATCACCCCAACATGAAAACTTTGCCATATGCTGATTCCTCCTGCCTGTTTTTGACTTTTGTTTTCTTCTGCGTTCTGAAATAAAGCTATTACCCTTCCTTAAAATTAGGTTTTTCTTAAAAAAAAGCAACCCACGAAACCTCTCCCAGCTCCATCATCACTTCACAAAATTGAATGTCTTCACTTAGAATACTCCCCATCCCCACCCACCCCAAAAATTAAAAAAAAAAAAAAAAAACCAGAGAGAGAGAAAAAAAAGTTTCCTCCAAAAGAAAGCAGACGAGTCCCCTGGCTTCCACTTCCTTCCCTCAAATTTCAACAATTGTGCTAGGATCTTCTTTGCAGGCCTCTCATTCAACCATGCAGAGATCCAAGGTCGGTGGCCAATTCTTGTTCTCGCTATTGAAAGGTTTTCAAAATTCACTTTTGCGACGTGGCTGTCTGGGTCTACGTGGGTGTGTGTGTGTGTGTGTGCTGTGTGTTGTGTGTTTTCTCAGGACTCCTTGTCGATGTTGTTGTGATAGGATTTGACTTATGAACCATTTGGGGCTTCCTAGCTTTAATCGCAGTGAGAGTGAAATGGATGGAGCTGTGAAGCAGGGAAATTCTGGATGGGAAATGAAAATCTATTCTTTGCTTGAAACGGGGGCTGCAAAGGTTGTTATTTGTTTTTAGCAAGACAGTAACCGTGCCTAATCTTATCAGGCTGTTGCAACACCGCAAACTCTTAAAAAAGAGGGTTTTTAAAAAAAAAACAAACTTTTAATGTTTTCTTTAAATTGTTTCAATGGTTTTGACTGCTTTTATTGTTTTAAAATGTCTTGCAATTAAAATCTTATTTAATTGTTTAAAAATGCCTTACGATTAAAATCTTGTTTTAATTGTAATAAATGTGCTTAAATTGTGACACTCCACCCAGAGTGGTGTGCTGAGATTGGACGGCTATAGAAATCAAATATCCTATCTATCTATCTATCTAATCTATCTAATCTATCTATCTATCTATCTATCTATCTATCTAATCATCTATCTATCTATCTTTCCTTCCTTCCTTCCTTCCATCTTTCTTTCTATCTATCTACATTCACATCTACCTACCTACCTACCCTACCTACCTACCTACCTACCTACCTACCTACCTACCTACCTATCCTTCCTTTCCTTCCTTCCTTCCTTCCTTCCTTCCTTCCTTCCTTCCTTCCTTCCTTCCTTCCTTCCATCTTTCTATCTTTCTATGTATCTAATCTATGTATCTATGTATCTATGTATCAATCTATCTATCTATCTAATCTATCTATCTATCTATCTATCTATCTATCTATCTATCTATCTATCTTTCTATCATCTAATCTACCTTTCTTCTTTCTTTCTTTCTTTCCTTCCTTCCTTCCTTCCTTCCTTCCTTCCTTCCTTCCATCTTTCTATCTCTCTCTCTCTCTCTCTCCCTCCATCCATCCCATCCTTTCCTTCCAACCATCCATCCATCCATCCATCCATCCAACCAACCAACTAACTAACCACCATATAAATAAATAATAAATAAATAAAACTCTTATGCATGGAGGCTGCTTAAGTCCTTGTTTTACATAATCCAAGTGAAGTGGAAAAACAGGTTTCAAAATGTTTAAAAAGTACAGGTACTCATTGGTTATACAACAGTTCGCTTAATGACCGTTCAATGTTACAACTAGGCGGCGTTGAAAAAAAATGACTTACCAACCGTTTTATCACTCTTACACGGCCATTGCAGCATCCTCTTGTCGCATAATCTAAATTTGGCCGCTTGGCAACTGACTCATATCTATGACGATTGCAGTGTCCCGGGACATGTGATTCCCCCTTCTGACAAGCAAAGCCAAGGGGAAGCCAGATTCACCAAACAATCACGTTTACTAACTTAACAACTGGAGTGATTCCCTTAAACAAATGTTAAAGTTTGTAAAATGGGGCAAAACTCACTTAACAACTATCTTGCTTA
>JAKRSK010010617.1:10000-12770 GCA_029891615.1 Natrix natrix natrix | reverse complement strand
TCTGATTCTTTTCTCAGACAAAGGACCTTCCATCCATCCACCCACTGCTCATGTTTTATCAGATCGGGAGGTGGAAAACCTCCTAGCATCAACAGGAAGCTGCCATTGTCCTTTCTTTTGAAGGACCTGGCCAGTCAACAAGGGTTTCAAGCTGAAATGAATTTAGCACCTGCTCCCGGACATCTCCAGCTTGCCCAGATTCATGGGTTCCTTGGTGCTCCCTGACCTTGGTTGTTTTCTTGCAAACATATCATGACCCAACTAGCTAACACCATCACTGCTGGAGGGGAGTGGGGGTTACTTTCTGTTTATGGAAAAATGGCTTGCCTTGTCAGTGTTAGGGAAAATATTCTTGGTAGTTCCTTGATTTTTATGCATAGATGCATGCGTGTGTGTGTGTGTGTGTGTGTGTGTGTGTGTGTGTATGTCTAGACTGCCCATCTCCCTCAAGGATCAAGCTGCTGTGCACTGTTTGTGTCTGAGTTAGCACTTCCTTGATTGGGTCCCTTCCCAGAATCCTTAGCCGAAGGATTATCTTTCCAAAGAAGGCTGAGTATTCTACTAGCCAATTGAATGTTACTAGTAGAAGATAGAAGTAGAAGATAGATAGATGAGAGAGAGAGATGATAGATTAGTAGATAGATATAAGATAGAGAGATGAGGAGTGTATGTGAGAGAGAGACAGAGAGAGAGAGAGAGAGAGACAGAGAGACAGAGAGAAGAGACAGAGAGAGAGAGAGACAGAGAGAGAGAAGAGACAGAGAGAAGAGACAGAGAGAGAGAGACAGAGAGACAGAGAGAAGAGACAGAGAGACAGAGAGAGAGAGAGAGAGACAGAGAAGAGACACACACACACACACAGAGAGAGACAGACAGACAGACAGAGACAGAGACAGAAAGAGAAGAGACAGAGAGAAAAGAGACAGAAAGACACACACAGAGAGATGATAGATTAGTAGATAGATATAAGATAGAGAGATGAGGGGTGTATGTGAGAGAGACAGAGAGCGAAGAGACAGAGAGAGAGACAGAGAGAGACACAGAGAGAAGAGACACACACACAGAGAGACAGACAGACAGACAGACAGAGACAGAGAGAGAAAGAGAAGAGACAGACAGAAAGAGACAGAGAGAGAGACATAGACATAGAGAGAGACAGAAAAGACAGAGAGAGACAGAGAGAGAGATGATAGATTAGTAGATAAATATAAGATAGAGAGATGAGGGGTGTGTGCGAGAGAGAGAGAGAGAGAGATGGAGAGAGAGAGAGAGATGGAGTGAGAGAGAAAGAGAGAAAGAGAGGGAGAGAATGAATAGAGTGTTGTTTAGTTCAGGGGTCTTTTACTTGTCTCTGTTTCTTCCTTTTCCAGGTCTGCCAATTTGTCTACTCGGTGAATGGGATGTATGTTTTACACTTGGATTACCAGACTGTGAGCAATCTCATTGTGACAGGACCTCGGACTCTGGTGCTCGAAGTGATGGAAGAAGACGAATGAGGGTTTTCCTCCTTCCTCCTCTCCCCAACATTTTGAGATCAGCACTCACTTTGCCAGCTGTGGTGTCAACCCTGAAGCTAGCTGGACACGTGGAAGGCCCGATCCATGTCCCTGGAACCCTAAAAACATTGGGTTTTTATATTTTTATATCTATTACCTTCTCAACCTCAGCAAGTTAAAGATGCATGGACTTCATGGCTGGCTGGGGATTTCTGGATGTTGAAGTCCCGACATGTTCAAGTTACCAAGGTTGAGAAATACTGAGGGACAAAGAAGAGGGAGTCAAACTATTTTCCAAGGCCCCTGAGGGTAGAACAAGAAGCAATGGGTGGAAACTAATCAAGGAGAGAAGCAACTGAGGAGAAATTTCCTGACAGTGAGAACAATGAATCAGTGGAACAGAAATTGCCTCCAGAAGTTGTGAATGCTCCAACACTGGAAGTCTTTAAGAAGATGTTGGACAACCATGTGTCTGAAATGGTAAAGGGTCTCCTGCTTGAGCAAACAGGTGAATTAGAAGACTTTTCTAAAGCCCCTGAAGGCCAAACAAGAAATATTGGGTGGAAACTGAACAAGGAGAGATTCAACCTGGAAATAAGGAGAATTTTTCTGAAACTGAGAATAATCAACCGATGGAAGAGAAGTTGCCTTTAGAAGTTGTAGGAGTTTCATCACTTATATGATCTTAGTATCCTTCCCCTTCCATGCCCATCAAGCCACACCCACCAAGGCATGCCATGCCCACCAAGCCACGCCCACACAACGGGTAGTAAAAAATTTTTTAATCCCACCACTGACTGAGATAGACGGAGAAGTCAAAAGCCATGCAGAGAAGAGCAACCAGGATGATTAGGGGACTGGAGACTAAAACATACCATGAACGGTTGCAGGAACCGGGCATGGCTAGTCTACGTGAAGGGAAGAACCAGGGGAGACATGATAGCAGACTTCCAATATTTGAGGGGCTGCCACAGAGAGGAGGGGGGTCAAGTTATTTTCCAAGCTTTGAAGCTTTGAAGAAGAGACTGCACTGCCATCTGTCAGAAACGGTGTAAGGCAGTGATGGCTTACCTTTTCATCATTGTGTGGCGAAAGAGCGTGCGTGGTGCCCACATCCATAATGCAATGAGCTTGCATCACCCCCTCGCACTCCCCGCCACCCATGCCCCCCTCCCCCGTGCATGCGTGGCAGATACCCGAAAATCAGCTGGCTGGTGGGAGGCGCTTGCATATGCACGGTGGAGCTGAGCTGGAGCAATGACTCGTGTGCCTGC
>JAKRSK010010617.1:0-5000 GCA_029891615.1 Natrix natrix natrix | reverse complement strand
CAATTCCTCTCCTTTCTATTCCCCCCCCTCCCAATTACTACACTAATGAAACAGCATAATGAAATAAGAGAGAGTGTGGCAGGCCAAAGATCCTAAAAAAGAATATAACTGCAGGCTGACAGCTGTAATCTGAAATCAAAATGGAGATTATGCTGTCCCTTCTCTGCTTTTGAAGCCCTAAGCAGTTCCACCAACTGAGAAGAGCAACTGAAGTTAATTAGGGGAATATTTGATTTAAAACGAGAAATATGGCCCCTTGTAGATCAATTTGGCTTGCCAGTCATACTAAGGAATGTGCAAGGTTTCAGGGCTGAAATGATATTATAAGCGTAAAACCAAGCCAGTTTGGAGGAGTGGTTTAAAGACTTGAAGTGTGTTTATTTATTTATTTGTGTTCATTTATTGACTTTGCTTCTCAGAAGATCACAGAAGAGGCTCACATGATCCTTGCCAAGCACCTGCATTTTGAATAAGTGACCGTGGGATACAACGGTCGTAAGTGTGAAAAATGCTCATAAGTCACTGTTTTCAGTGCTGTTGTAACTTCGAAGGGTTGCTAAATGAACGGTTTTAAGTTGAGGACTACCTGTACAACTTCCCTCCAGAAGTTATGAAAGCTCCAACACTGGAGGTTTTAAAGAAGATATTAGATAACCATTCGCCTGAAGTGGTGCAAGGTTTCCTGCCTAAGCAGGGGGTTGGACTAGAAGACCTCCAAGATCCCTTCCCTTATTCTACGTCTATTCTATTCTATTCTATTCTATTCTATTCTATTCTATTCTATTCTATTCTATTCTATTCTACTCTACTCTACTCTACTCTACTCTACTCTACTCTACTCTACTCTACTCTATCCTACTCTACCCTATGCTACCCTACTCTAAACTCCAGACTCCATTAAAGGTAAAGGTTCCCCTTGCACATATGTGCTAGTCATTCCCAACTCTAGGGGGAGCTGCTCATCTCTGTTTCAAAGCCGAAGAGCCAGCGCTGTCCAAAAACGTCTCCGTGGTCATGTGGCCAGCATGACTAAACACCAAAGGCGCACGGAACGCTGTTTACCTTCCCACCAAAAGTGGTCCCTATTTTTCTACTGACATTTTTACGTGCTTTCGAACTGCTAGGTTAGCAGAAGCTGGGACAAGTAACGGGAACTCACTCCATTGGGAGTGAGGGATTCAAACCGCTGAACTGCCGACCTTTCTGATCGATAAGCTCAGCATCTTAGCCATTGAGCCACCGTGTCCCTATCCAGACACCATTAGAGAGCAACCAACAGAAGGTCTTCCCTGTGTCTTGCTGCCCTCTAGTGATCACCGGGATAATTGCAGCCCAGTTACTGAGTCCAAGCCATCCATGCACAAATGTCAATCTCAAAGGAGGAAAAAAAGGCACTTTTGGGGGTGAAAAAACGGTCATACATCACTTTTGACAGCACAGTTGTAACTTCAAATGGTCACTGAACAAATGGTTGTAAGTCAAGGGCTACCTGTACTAATTTTGTACAGCATACCTGGCTACCTCTATTCAAAAAGACCCACATGCTGTAAACCAAGATTGTGAAACCATGATTGATCTTAGAATGGGGTCCAGAGCCAATAAAACTTAATAAAAGTTTTTTCATGATCCTTTGTTCAAAGTATCCTATTCTAGGTAGTTTTCAAGGGTGGCCCCTTTATAGTATAGTTAGTATTGTATGACATGGTATTGCATAGTTAGTATAGTTAGTATAGTATAGTATAGTATAGTATAGTATAGTATAGTATAGTATAGTATAGTATAGTATAGTATAGTATAGTATAGTATAGTATAGTATAGTATAGTATAGTATAGGATGGCATGGCATGGCATGGCATGGCATGGCATGGCATGACATGGCATAGCATAGCGTTATTATATATATTATATATAGTATTATTATATTATAGTGTTAATACCACTTTATAATGTCTTGGTAAGACCTCACTTAGGAATACTGCATTGAGTTTTGGTCTCAACAATGTAAAAAAGATGAAAAACCTTGCCAAAAACAACCCTGCAGGGATGTGTTCCAGACAATTATCAAGAATTAACAAAGACACAAAAGTAAGTGAATAAAACAGTGATATAGCTGGTTGTTGGTTCAGCGGTATGAAACAACTGGGACAATATAGGTGGTACCTTGCTCAATAGTAGTAACTGTGAAAGGGATCTTGGAGTCCTAGTGGACAAGCATTTAAATAGGATCCAGCCGTGTGCAGCCGCCGCCAAAAAAGCCAACACAGTTCTAGGCTGCATCAACAGAGGGATAGAATCAAGATCACGTGAAGTGTTTAATACCACTTTATAATGCCTTGGTAAGGCCACACTTGGAATATGGCATCCAGTTTTGGTCACCACAATGTAGAAAAGATGTGGAGACTCTAGAAGGAGTGCAGAGAAGAGCAACAAAGAGGATTAGGGGACTGGAGGCTAAAACATATGAAGAAGGGTTGCAGGAACTGGGTATGTCTACTTTAATGAAAAGAAGGACTAGGGGAGACATGATAGCAGTCTTCCAATATCTCAGGGGTTGCCACAAAGAAGAGGGAGTCAAACTATTCTCCAAAGCACCTGAGGGTAGAAACAAGAAGCAATGGGTGGAAACTAATCAAGGAGAGAAGCAACTTAGAACTGAGGAGAAATTTCCTGACAGAACAATTAATCAGTGGAACAACTTGCCTCCAGAAGTTGTTTTCAAGAAGGTGTTGGATAATTGTTTGTTTGAAGTGGTGTAGGGTTTCCCGCCTAAGCAGAGGGTTGGACTAGAAGACCTCCAAGGTCCCTTCCAACTCTGTTATTCTACATTCTATATAGTAATCACCCCAACATGAAAACTTTGCCATATGCTGATTCCTCCTGCCTGTTTTTGACTTTTGTTTTCTTCTGCGTTCTGAAATAAAGCTATTATCCCCTTCCATTAAAAGAGAAGGTTATTCTTAAAAAAAAGCGACAACCCACGAAAAACTCTCCCAGCTCCCATCATCGACTTCACACAAAATTGGATGTCTGTCCACTTATGAAGTCCTCCACCATCCCCCACCCACCCAAGCAGAAATGTAAAAGAAGAAAAAAAAAAAACCACGAAGTAGAGAGGAACAAAAAGTTGTCCTCCAAAAGAAAGCAGGGACTGAGGTCCCCTGGCTTCCGTTCCTTCCTCAAATATTCAAACAATGTGTGGCGGGGGGAGCGTAAGGAATCTTCTTTGTCAGGCCTCTCATTCTAGATCTCATGCAGAGATCCAATGGTCGGTGGCCACGAGATGCTATGTTTCGCTATTGAAAGGTTTTTCAAAATTCACTTTTGTGGCGGACGAGGGCTGTCTGGGGTCTAGCGTGGGTGTGCTGTGTGTGTGGTGTGTGTCCTGTGTGGTGTGAGTTTTCTACAGAGACTCCGTGTCGATGTTGTTGTTGATAGGGATCTGGGACCTTATGAACCATTTGGGCTGAGCCTTCCTAGCTTTATCGCGGTGGAGATGGTGGAGAAGGGATGGAGGCTGTGGAGCGCGAGGGTAAATTCAACCTGGATTGTGGGACACTGAAATCTATTCGCGCTTGTTGCTTGTGTGATAACGGTGTGCGCTGGCAAAGGTTGTTATATGTGTTTTATAGCAAGAGCAGAGTAACCGGTGCCTACAAATGCTATTCATCAGGCTGTTTGGCAAGAGCGCTGCAGCGAAACCTGCTTACAAATAGATGGGGTTATAAAAAAATAAGTACAGAAAAACTTTTAAATAGTTGATTACCATTATAGAATGGGTTTCGAATGGTTGTTGACTGCATTTATATAGTTTTAAAATGTCGCGTGGCGCTGCAGTAGAAATATCTTAGTTCGTAATTGTGTGTTGTTAACGATATGGTCCTTGCGCGATTGAAAATCTTGTTTTAATTGTAATTGAAGATGTGCTTAAATTGTGACACTGCCCATCCCAGGGATGTGGTGTGTGTGAGATTGGACGGCTTATAAGAAAGATGTCAGATATCCTATCTATCTAGTGCTAATCATATCTATCGTAATCCTAATCTATCTATTCTGGAGGTCTTATTCTATCTATCAATCATTCGTATACGATCTAATGCTTTCCTTCCTTCCTTCCTTCCATCTTTCTGTATCCTATCTAACTACATTTCACATCCTACCTACCTACCTACGCCTCACCTACCTTACCTACCTAACCCTACCTACCTACCTACCATACCTATCAGCCTTCACGCTTGATATCCTTCCATTCCTTCCTCGCTTTCCGTACCGTGTTTCCTTGCCTTCTGCCTTCCTTCCTTCCTTCCTTCCATCTTTCTTATCTTTTCTATGTATCATCTATGTATCTATTGTATTCGTATGTCAGCCTATCGTATCTAGTCTATCTGATGCTATCTGATCTTGAGTCATCATCTAGATCTATGTATCTTAGCTATCTAGATCTGTAGTTGTCTAGTTGTCTATACGATCATATTCTACCTCTTATCTTTGCTTTCTTTCTTTCTTTCCCTTCCTTCCTTCCCTTCCTTTCCTTCCTTCTCTATCCATCCAGCCTCTGTACTACCAGCTCTCTTCTCTCTCTCACCCTTCTCATCCCTCAACGGCCAACCGCATCCTTATGCCTTGTCCAGACTCCCACTGCCAGTCCGCATCCAATACCAGTCCATCCAACCAACATCAACTAACTAACACCACCCAATAATCAGGGAATAAATATTAGATAATAAATAAAACTCTTAATGACACTGGATGGCTGCTTAGAAGTCCTTGTTTTTTACTAATCCAAGTGAAGTGGGAAAAACAGGTTTTCAAAATGTTTAAAAAGTTACATGGTAACTACGATTAGGTAACTACACGCAGGTTTCGCCTTAATGACCGTTCAATCTGTTACAAGCGTATGGCGGCGTTGAAAAAAAATGACTTGACACACTCGTTTTACAA
Source organism: Natrix natrix natrix (assembly GCA_029891615.1). Classification (NCBI taxonomy): domain Eukaryota; kingdom Metazoa; phylum Chordata; class Lepidosauria; order Squamata; family Natricidae; genus Natrix; species Natrix natrix. Next base: position 62 of record JAKRSK010010617.1, on the reverse strand, counting down.
CTCGTTACGCGCCATTGAGCTAGCAATCAGTCTGCTTTGTCGGCATACCTCTAAAATTGGCC
>JAKRSK010010607.1:0-16120 GCA_029891615.1 Natrix natrix natrix | reverse complement strand
TGTCAGGGGAAAAAAACACCCTGTTGGAGATCGATGGACCGTGGCTGATTCCCTTCCGCATATCTTTTGAGATATTGAGAAAAAAAATAAGTCTTTTAAAATATTCTAATTAATAAACAAACTTTAATAATAAAATAATAAAAGTAGATGAAACAGAAATAACTAATTGGTTACATTTTGATAATGAAAGCTACGTTTGCCAAAGTTGGCTGCCGAACAAAGAAGAGAGGAATTTGGAATGTGTAACGCGTGCGCAATAAATCACTTTCAGATAAGAACCCTTTTTTGTTTTATGACCTGCGCAATAAAGCTTTCTTAGTTTAACTCTTGAGTGTCAGTTTAGGCAGTTCAGGCCTAGCAAACTTTTTAACATCGTGACACCCCTTCTTTTGCTAGTCTGGGCTGACATCATCAAATCATCAATTAAGGCACATCTTCTTTCGCAGATACTCGTGTTGATTTGCGGCAAGTGGTTTGTTAAGCATGTCTGCGATCTGATCATGTGTAGAAACATATTGCAATTTAACAAAACCTTGCTTAACTAATTGCTTTGTGTTTTGATAACGAATGTCAATGTGTCTGGACCTAGAACCTGTAAAATGTGACTCAGAAATATAAACAACAGATACATTATCTTCCATCACGGTGATTGGTCGAATCGGACGTGTCCAGATATCTGTGATCAAAGCATCAAACCACGTTAGAGAATTACAAGCATCTGAAACACAAGCATATTCAGCTTCAGTAGATGAACATGAAACAAAACTCTGTTTTCTCACTTGCCAGTAAACAGGACATCCATTCAGGAACATCATGTAACCAGAAGTGCTTTTGCGTGACTTCTTGTCGCTCGCCCAGTCGGAATCGGCAAAACAAATCAGCTTTGGTTGATCAGTGTGTGTTGGTTCTAGCAATAACTTCATGTGCTTAGTGTGTTTTAGGTATTTCAACAACTTCTTAATGCATGACCAATGAAATTGTGTTGCCTTACCTACGTGTCGTGATAAAAGATTAACACTAAGTGCGATGTCAGGTCTGGTCCAACTACTAATGTATAATAGTGAACCAATGACTGAACGATAAAGTGTTTGATCCTCGAACTCAGGACTTGGTTCATGTGTTAAGTTGTGAAAATCTGTTTGCATGGGTGTCTTTGTTGTGCTAGCATCTTTCATGTTGCAATGATGTAGAATGTGGTCAATTTTCTCTTCTTGTGAAAGACTAAACCCCTTCTGTGTCTTTTCAATTTGAACACCTAAATAAGTGCTAATGTGTCCTAAAGATTTTAGTGTGAAGTATCTCTGCAAACTTTTGGCAAAAATCTCACTCATTTTCTTATTTGGACCAATATAAACAATATCATCAACATAAACAAGAATTATCTCATATGCATTGTTAGATCTTTTTGTGAACACGCATTCATCAGTTTCGGACTTAATAAAGCCCATTGAATTTAGTTTGTCAGTAAGACATAAATACCACATTAAACCTGACTGTTTCAGACCATAAAGACTTTTGTTCAGGAACCAGGTATCCCCTTCTTGCTTTCGGAATCCTGGAGGGCTTCTCACGTAGATCTCTTCATCTAGGTCTGCATGTAGATAAGCTGTGTCCACATCAAATTGAAAAACTTCTAAACCAAGAATAGTTGCAGTGGTTAAAGCAATTTTTACACTTTCAGTTCTGACTGTTGGTGAGTAAGTGTTTGTGTAGTCCTCAGGATAACGTTGAGCGAAACCCTGAGCTACCAGTCTGGCTTTGTATAAAGACTCACCATTTGGTTTCTTCTTGATTCTGTAGACCCATCGGGTGCCAATGACTTTCTTATTTGCTGGAGGTTTTGCAGGTGTGAATACATTAAGTTTCTTTAAACTGTCCATTTCATCCTGCATTGCATCATACCACTTGTCTTGTTCTGAATCAGGAAGCTGTTTGATTTGTGTGAATGTCTCTGGAGGAAGAGTAACGTTGCAAATCAAAGGTAATGGTGATTTTGTCAGTTGCCATGAATAACGTTGTGGAGGGATTCCTTTTGTGGCCCTCTTGGAGCGTCTAGGAACATCAGTCCAGTCTTCTTCTTCATCATCATCATCCTCGTCCTCACGTTCGTCGCTAGCATCAGCATCCGCGGCTTGAGAAGACGGAACATCAGGTTGTGAAGAACTGGTAGAAGGAATATCTGCCTGCGAATTGTCATCAAGCTGCGTGGCATCTGGAACACCATCTCTAGGAAAATAAACTTCAGGATCATTGGAATGAATCCTGGACCAGTCAATGTCTTCCTCAAAATTAGCAGATTGTGAAATGACAATCACATGTTTAGTGAAGAAGAGTGGGGAAAGACGAGGCTTGACACCAAGAGGAACGTCCAACTCTATTTTATTCACAAGAAGCAATGACAAGTAATACAGGAGAGAATGTCCGTTCCTTAGCCTGACAGCTATTTATACGAAGAGCTGTCAGGCCGAAGGACCAATCAGGAGAGCGGAACAGCCCGCCTTCAGCCATGCTGCGCCTGATTGGCTAAGGCGCAGCATGGCTGTTGCTGGCTGACAACAGAGGGAATCCCCGGTCGTATGTCGGGGAGGAAAGGAATATAACACTCCTTCCCCCCCAGCGAGGACGCATGCGCGACAGCGGAGCATGCGTAGTCGCTAAGATAGGCTGGACGGCGACGGACACGCCCAGAACGCCTCAGAACTGGGCAGATCGCCGGAGGAGGAGGTGGTGTCCGTGGGAGCTCCTCCCTGAAGGGAGTGGAGCTCCGGGCGCCATCTTGAAGGCCTATCTCAGACGGAGGAGGAGGCGGAGACTCAGGAACAGGTAGGCAGGGCCGGGGTGGCGCGGCCGCTGGCGGGCTTGAGACAGGGAATTTTGGAAAACAACTAGGGAAAGGCTGGCCTGATTGAGGGAAGGCCAATTTCGGTTGCAATGGTGGAGCTGGTAGCCCAACGGGGGCTGGAACGATGGAGGGCTGTGGAGGGCGGAAGGCGCCTGGAACAGTCTCTGCCGAAACTTCTTGTGGCATGGGCAACTGCCACGGCAGGGAAATCGGGTGCGGCGCCAACCCCAGGGCCTCGGGTGGAATTGTCGAGGCCGACCCTGCGGGGTTGTTGTGTGGATCCGAAGGTTCGCGACGCCTTAATTGATCCACGTGGCGGCGCCAGTCTGCACCGTCGGCGGTCCGGACCCTGTAAGAGCAGGGGCCGGTTACAAAAGTGACGGTGGCAGGCACCCACTTAAAATCCCCGGAGAAGGCCCTTGCCCATACTGAATCGCCCTCACGGAAGGAACGGGGAGGGGGTCCCAGGTTGCTCGGCTGTGCCTCAGCATAGGTTGGGTGCAACCTATCTAAGGTGGTCCGCAGGCGCCGGCCCATCAGCAGCTCAGCAGGGGTTTTCCCTGTCAGTGGACACGGGGTGGAATGCTGAACCAGTAGGTAAGCAGCCACCCTCGTGGGCCAGTCGCCCTTGTCCATTCGTCCAAGGGCGTCCTTGGCCGAGCGGACAGCGCGTTCCGCCCGGCCATTGCTGGCCGGATGATAGGGAGCGACCGGGGCGTGCCGGATGCCCTGGGAGGCCAGGAACTCCTGGAACGCGGTGGACGCGAACTGAGGCCCATTGTCCGACACAACGACGTCTGGCAAGCCATGGGTGGCAAACAGGCGCGTTAGTGCTCGGACAGTGGCCTCCGCTGTGGTGGAGGACATGAGAATGAGCTCCACCCAGCGCGAGTAGGCGTCCACCACGATTAGGAAAACCTGGCCCCGGAAGGGCCCAGCAAAATCCAGATGCAGGCGTGACCATGGGCCGCGAGGAATCTCCCACTCCCGCGGCGGGGCCGCCGGAGGCGCTGGACGGGAGACCTGGCAGGTGGAGCACCTGGCAACCCAGGTAGCTATCTCGTCGTCCAGACGGGGCCACCAGACATAGCTGCGCGCCAAAGCCTTCATGCGCGCTATGCCAGGGTGCCCCTCATGGAGGCGAGACAGCACCTGTTCACGCAGGGAGGGTGGAATGATCACCCTGTCCCCCCACAGGAGGCACCCACTGTGCAGGGACAGCTCCAACTGCCTAGCCTTGTAGGGGCGGTGGTCGTCAGACACCGGCCCCCCAGGCCACCCCCGCAGAACCCAGGTCATCACCTGTGAGAGGGTGGGGTCGGCCAGAGACGCTGCCGCCACATCGCCCGCAGAGAGCGGCAAGGCGAGGTCTGCAATGGCCAAAACAGACAGGCAAGGCACTGTCTGAGGGTTGGACACGGGCAAGGGGCAGCGGCTGAGGGCATCAGCGTGCCCCAGCTGCTTGCCAGGGCGGTAGACCAGGGCATACGAGTATGCCGCTAGGAACTCCACCCAACGTGTCATCCGGGGTGACAGAATGGGAGGGGTCGGACGGTCACCGGCCAGAAGCCCAAGGAGCGGCTTGTGGTCAGTGAAGAGCGTGAAATGCCGTCCGTAAAGATACTCGTGGAACTTTTTAACCCCGGACACGGCAGCCAGAGCCTCCTTGTCAATCTGGCTGTAGTTCCTCTCCGCTGGAGAGAGTGTCCGGGAATAAAAAGCTATGGGGGCTTCTGAGCCGTTGGGAAGGACGTGGCTCAGGACAGCCCCCAAACCCACGGGGGAGGCGTCACACGCTAGAGTCAGGGGCATCCTGTCACTATATTGGACTAGGACTGCCTCTGACGTCAGCATGTCTTTGACAGCCGCGAACGCATGCGCTTCGCGGCTGCCCCAGCGCCAGGCTGCCGATCGGTCGAGCAACCGATGCAGCGGCTCGGCTAGTGACGCCTTGTGTGGCAAAAATGGCGCGTAGAAATTTAAAAGCCCCAAGAACGACTGCAGCTCCACCTTAGAGGTGGGGGTGGGGGCGTTCTTGATGGCTGCGACTTTTGCAGGGGTGGGGTGGATTCCGTGGGCATCAATGGAGAAACCGAGGAAATCCACTTTAGGCACAGCAAATGAACATTTGCTGCGCTTTAATTTGAGACCCGCGCCCCTAAAACGGTCGAGGACCTTCCCCAGTACTTCGAGGAGTCCTGAGCGGCTGGATGCAGCGATCAGGACATCGTCGAAATAGGGTACCACGCCAGGGAGCCCATGGAGCAAACGCTCCATGAGGCTCTGGAAGATCCCCGGGGCCACGGAAACGCCAAATTGGAGGCGGCGGCAACGGAAAGCCCCTCGGTGGGTGACGATAGTCTGCGCAGCCGCCGCTTCGTCATCCACCGGGAGCTGCTGGTAGGCCTGCGCCATATCCAGTTTCGCAAAAATACAGCCCTGCCCCAGGGAGTGGAGCAGGTGCTGTACGACAGGGACTGGATAGGGGTTTGCCTGAAGGGCCAAATTGATGGTGGATTTAAAATCGGCGCAGAGGCGTATGGAACCGTCGGCCTTCACAGGGACCACTATTGGGGTCTCCCAACGCGAGTAGTCAACAGGCTCCAATACGCCCTGCGCCAACAAGCGGTCAATCTCCTCATCAACTTTGGCCCTTAAGGCAAAAGGCACCCTGCGGGCCTTCAGCCTAATGGGAGCAACCTGGGGATCTAAGTTAAGAGAGATGGGGGTGCCCTTGTATAGTCCCAGCTGGCCGTCAAAGACGTCCGCGTAGGCGGAGATGACGGCAGCTACGTCAGGGGGCGTGTCTGAGATGGAGTGCACCCCCTGCACGGAGAGACCAAGGGCGGGGAACCAATCTAGCCCTAGCAATGCGGGGAGGGGCTTCTCAACCACTAGGATTGGCAGGCAACCCGAAAACCCCCCATATTCAACCCTGACTGTATGGCAGCCTAGGGTTGGGATAAGTGACCCCTGATAGTCCCTTAAGGCCACGGGGCTAGCAGACAACTGGCGTTTAAGGACGCCAGGGCAAAGTTTCTGAAAGTCTGCCCAGGCAATCAAGGAGCGGGACGAGCCGGAGTCCACCTCCATTACGCAAGGCGCGCCCTCAATGAGGACTGACGCCTTGATTCTGTCCGCACCTGCGGAGGCCTGGTAGATCGCCTCAGCAGGGGCAGCTGCTGGGCCTGGCTCCACGGTGTAACAGCTGGCCTTCGAGCGCGGCTGGCGGCGGGGCTGCTGCTGCGGTCCGGCTGTCATCTGCTGGCCTGTGGCTCCCTGGGATGGCGGCGGTGGTAGCACAGCTCGGCAAACTTGGGCCAGGTGCCCTTTTTTCGAACACCGGCGGCAGATGGATGCCCGGAATGGGCAGGCTGACCGGTCGTGGCTGCCCCCGCAGCCAAGGCAGGCTGTCACAGTCTGGCGCGGAGGTCGCGGATTGCGGCGTCTCTGCAGTTCTGCCAGGCGAGCCACAAGTTCTTCCTCTTCCTCAGCCGGGCTCGGAATGGGCACCAGCTGATCAATGAGGCAGGTCTGCGCTGGGGAAGGGTGAAACGGGTGGCGGTCCATCTCAGCGACGGATTGCTCCGACAACTCCGCCGCCCGTGCATCAGCGACCGCCTCTGACAGGGTGATTTCTGGCCGAGCCAGGAGACGCCTCCTCAGCCGTCGGTCCCTGATGCCGCTGACGAATTGTTCAACCAGATTGTCCTCCAAGTCAGGGAACTCGCAGGGTATGGCTGTGGTCCGCAAGGACTGGAGGAACTGGCTGACGTCTTCGTGCGGCTTCTGGACGCACTGACGGAAAGCGTACCGCCTGGTGATCTTCGATGGGGTCGGGGCGTAATGTCCCTTCAGCTTGGCCATCAGCGTGTCCCAGTCGAGGTCGTGGACTGGCACAGGGGCTGCCAACGCCCGGGCGGCGTTGAACATCGGGGTTCCGCAGCTACTGAGGAAGAAGCTGCACTTCTCCTCCATCGGAATACCCCGTTTTCCGTTGGCTCGCAGGAAGCACTCAAAACGCTCCAAAAACCCCGTCCATCCTTCTCCGTCGGTGCCGAAGGGAGCGAACGGGGGAAGTGAAGACATAGCGGCTTGGAGTTGTGCGGCTCGGGGAGCTAAACTCAAGCGGCTGTGTAAAAGAGGTCGGGTTCCGTCAGGGTCGTCGCCTCAGCAGGATCCCACCTTCGTCGCCAGTGAAGAAGAGTGGGGAAAGACGAGGCTTGACACCAAGAGGAACGTCCAACTCTATTTTATTCACAAGAAGCAATGACAAGTAATACAGGAGAGAATGTCCGTTCCTTAGCCTGACAGCTATTTATACGAAGAGCTGTCAGGCCGAAGGACCAATCAGGAGAGCGGAACAGCCCGCCTTCAGCCATGCTGCGCCTGATTGGCTAAGGCGCAGCATGGCTGTTGCTGGCTGACAACAGAGGGAATCCCCGGTCGTATGTCGGGGAGGAAAGGAATATAACATTTAGTATCAATGAATTTGTACCATTTTGAATTATCATCAATACCCATAAATCTTAGTCTCTTTGGTCCTTGAGTTATAGGAGTGTTCACCATAGCATATGAACCAAAAATATGGAGGTTCTTGAGATTAGGCTTGTAGCCATACAGCATGTAGAAAGGAGTTTGATTGATTACACTGCTCCAAGTACGGTTGACAATGTAATTTGCATATTTGATTGCTTCACCCCAGTATGCGTTACTGAGATTGGCATCTTCTAGAAGACAACGCATCATGGTTTGTAGAACCCCTTGTCTTCTTTCTACGACTCCGTTATGAGCCGGTGTATATGGAGCAGATGTCTGATGAAGAATTCCATTCTTACGCATCCAGTCCTGGAAACGCTGAGACATGAATTCTGCACCACGGTCACTCTGGATTCTGGCGATGCGAACTTGGTATTGTGTAGAAACAAACGCTGCAAAGTCTTTAAAGATCTGAAAGGTCTCAGATTTCTCTCTCATAGGATATACAAATCCATATCTAGAATGATTATCTACAATTGTTAAAAAATACTTTCTGCCACCAAGTGTTGGTGGGAAAGGACCCACTATGTCAGTGTGTACCAAATCAAAAATGCGTGTTGACCGGCGTGTAGCGTGTTTTGGAACTGGAGCCGCCTTGGATTTAGCCTTTTTGCAAACGGCACAATCCAAAAACACCCTACACCCCTTTAGATCCAAACCTTTTGCGAACTCCGGCATCTTTCTAAGAACACGGAAACTGGCATGCCCCAATCTTCTGTGCCACTTGTGAATACACCTGGAATGCAAAGGTTTACCAGTTAGTGAATTCTCAACATTAACAGTTTCATGAGGACCCTCAGGCTTGCTCTGAGCAATCTGTTTTTGTTTTCTTTGTTTGTTGGCTTTAGGAGCCTTTGGCACAGTAACGCTTTCTCTCTCTGGGACAACTCTCTCTGGGTCTGCGTTGTGCCTTTTTGGAGTTTGCATACTTGCCTGTGCTTGCCCTTTAGGCTTTGGCTTTAAGTAATAAACACCACCAATCAGCATGGTTTCAGCAACAATATCACCATCTTTAACTAAGTAACTTGCTTTTTCGAGGTGGTGAACCTGGAACTTTAACTCTCTAGACAAGTGACTTTGACTAAGCAAATTACTGGTTGCTGAAGGTATGTAATAAACATCAGGGATGTGTGTATCGAGCTCTTCAATGTAAACAGTTCCTTTTCCCATAACCTTGCAAGTGTGGTTGGTGAAGGAATACAGTTCTCGATACTCGGGCTCTGGTTCGCCCATCTCTGTGAAAAGTTCCCTTCTGTGGGTAACGTGCACAGCTGCTCCACTATCTAAAGTCCACAAAAGACGTCTGTCGAACTTTGGATCAGGTTGTGGAACGTTGGTTATGGCCAGTGTTGCAAACGGAGCTTGTGGATCACGCCTTGGACCACGACGACCTTGTCTTCCGCCTCTACCTCTGCCTCTGGAATCTGTTCCTCTGGGCTGGTACGTGGCGGGAGCTGGAACTCGTTGGGGACAATCCCGGGTGTCATGTCCCACACGGTTGCAGGTGTAGCATTTTGGCATCCTTGGAGCGTAGCCTCTTCCTCGGAAGGGACGTCTGGCTGGAGCCTTCGATGCTGGAGGCCGTTGCAGATGTGGGGTAGCTAACCTGATAGCTTCGTCTTCCACTAAAAGTCTGCAAACGTGGTTAACTGTGCGTTGAGCAATAGGCACGTAGTTAATCTTTGCAACAGCATCTTTCCATTCATAATTCAATGAGTTAATGATGATGCTAATCATTTGGATATCATCGATTACATGGCCATTTTGTCTCAATTCACTTCTCATTCTTTTCAGTTTGGTCAAATGTCCACCAATTCGTTCACCAGGTTTCAACTTCGAACCATGGAACTCAGACATGAGCAAACATGAGGATTCAATTGAAACGGGCCTGTAGCAATCTTCCAAAATAGCCCATATTTCTTGGGCAGTTGCATCAGGTGGAAAGATACCTTGGATCTCAATTTCCATTGACATGAGTAAAGTCGTGATTGCTCTGTTTTCGAGGTCTCTTATTGCAGGCGTCCACGGTGGAGGAGGAGGATTAAAAATCATGGAATGTGTGCCTTCTCTTCGAAGCAAGAGCGCAATTTCACTGACCCAGGCTTTATAATTCTCTCCTGACTCCTTTAATTTGGACTCACCAGTCAAGGGGGTGACTGTGAATACCTGCTGAGGAACAATTTGTTGCTCTGGTTGCAAAGCTGGTTGTTGAACCAGGGGATGCTGGGGTTGCATCATTGGCCTTTGCGTGGCAACATCAAATTGGCTTCCTCGAATTCGCCTTTGGCTTTGCCTTTTTTCATCTAGGGAGAATTCCACACCGCCAGGGGGTGTTGAAGACTTAACCTTTGAGGGCAAAGTTTGGGCTTCTGTAAAACTCATAGATAGATCTCTAAAAATCTGGTCCAATTGCTTTATCTTTTTATTTATTTATTTATTTATTATTCACACTTATAGACCGCCCCCTCTCCCGGAGAGGACTCGGGGCGGTGTACAGTCACTAAAATACGTTGTAAAATACATACATAAACAATTAAATTAAATACGTAAGTGAAGGAGGTTGTGAGACTGTAATAGAATAATAAATATAATACATTAAAAGCCTATAAAACCCCAAACCCAATTAAAATAAATAAATCCCGGGAGGTAAAACTAAGAAAGTGCCAGGCCAGCTGATTGAAATAGGTGAGTCTTTAACTTTTGCTGGAAGGAGCGGAGGTCGGTGGTAGTTCGAATGTCTGGGGGGAGGTCATTCCAGAGGGTTGGGCCCATCACAGAGAAGGATCTACTCCTAGGTGTCGCCCGCTGGCATTGCCTAGCAGACGGCACCAGGAGGAGCCCCTCCCTGTGTGAGCGGATAGGTCGCAGGGACGTGTGTGGTAGGATGCGATCCTGCAGATAACTAGGTCCTCTGCCATGGAGCGCTTTAAAGATGGTGATCAATACCTTGAAACGCACCCGAAAGGCTACAGGTAGCCAGTGCAGCTCGCGCAGGAGAGGTGTTACGTGGGAGTAACGGGTACTTCCCATAATAACCCGCGCGGCTGCGTTCTGAACTAGCTGCAGTCTCCGGACGCGTCCCAAGGGAAGCCCCATGTAGAGGGCATTGCAGTAGTCCAGGCGAGACGTCACCAGCGCATGAGTGACCGTGCGCAAGGCACTCCGGTCCAGTAGGGGGCGCAATTGGCGCACCAGGCGAACCTGGTGGAATGCCCCCCTTGCCACGGCTGCCACATGGTCCTCCATTGACAGCCGGGCATCAAGGAGGACACCCAAATTGCGCGCCCGCTCCACAGGGGACAACTGTTCGCCCCCTATGGCCAGCGATGGAGTCAGCTGGCTGAACCGAGGTGCCGGCAACCACAGCCACTCGGTCTTGGAGGGGTTGAGTTTGAGTCTGTTGTCCCCCATCCAGACCCCGACGGCCTCCAAACACCGGGACATCACTTCGACAGCCTCGTTGGGGTGGTTTGGGGTTGAAATATACAGCTGAGTATCATCAGCGTAGAGATGGTACTCAACCCCAAAACCACGGATGATCTCACCCAGCGGCTTCACATATGCGTTGAACAGGAGAGGCGAGAGGACCGACCCCTGTGGCACCCCACAAGTGAGTGGCCTCAGGGACGACCTCTGTCCCCCTGTCAACACACATTGCTTCCGGTCGGAGAGGTAGGAGCCGAACCACCGCAAAACGGTGCCTCCGACTCCCATCCCCTCCAACCGGCGCAATAGGATACCATGGTCGATGGTATCAAAAGCCGCCGAGAGGTCTAATAGGACCAGGATAGAGGAGCAACCCCTATCTCTGGCCCTCCAGAGATCATCGACCAACGCGACCAAGGCTGTCTCGGTGCTGTGCCCGGGTCGGAAGCCGGACTGGCGTGGGTCTAGATAATCGGATTCGTCTAGGTGTCGCGGGAGCTGCTGCGCCACCACATTCTCAACAACCTTCGCCACGAAGGGGAGGTTGGAGACTGGACGATAGTTAGCTAGCTCCATTGGGTCGAGCGAAGGCCTCTTGAGCAAGGGTCTCACCACCGCCTCTTTCAAGGCGGTTGGTAAGTATCCCTCACCCAGTGATGCGCTCACCAGGCCCAGGAGCCAGCCTCGTGTCACCTCCCAGGCTGCCAGTACCAGCCAGGAGGGGCACGGGTCCGTTAAACAAGTGGTGGGTCGCAGCCGTCCACGCAACCTGTCCAAATCCTCGGGGGCAACAGAGTCAAACTCCTCCCAGAGTGGTCTCTCAAGACTCGCTGTTGGCGGCTCGTCTGGTCCACTGACGGAGGTCCACCCGCTCCGGATCTGATCGATTTTGTCCTGAAGATATTCCCCAAACTCCTCTGCTCTACCCTGTAAGGGTGTCTCCCGCACCCTCTGCGATAGAAGGGAGCGAGTCACCCTAAACAGGGCGGCAGGGCGGTTATCCGCGGACGCAATAAGAGCAGCACAATGTCTACGTTTGGCCGCTCTTATTGCCACAAGGTAAGTCCGCAAATAGGCTCTTACCTGTGTTCGGTCAGATTCGGAGCGTGAGGACCTCCACCTGCTCTCTAGACGTCTCCTGTGGCGCTTCATCACCCTAAGCTCCTCAGTAAACCAAGGAGCCCGGGTGGGTCGATGCCGCAGGAGAGGTCGCAAAGGCGCAACCCGGTCCAAGGCCCCAGTCGTCGCCCTATTCCAGGCAGTCACTAGGTCCTCGGAGCGGGAGCGGGACAAGGCTACAGGAATTGGCCCAAGCTCCGTCTGGAATCTATCAGATTCCATCAGGTGCCTGGGGCGGTACCAGTTTATAGAGTCTGGTTCCGCCTCCTCGCGGTGGGGGATAGCGCCAGGGAGGTCCAGCCGGAGGGATGAGTGGTCTGACCATGACAGGGGCGTGATGACTAAATCCCCTATTCCCAGATCACTCGTCCACTGTTCAGATACAAAAATGAGGTCCAGTGTGTGGCCCCCTTCGTGAGTGGGGCCCTGCACTAATTGGGTCAGGTCCATGGCCGTCATGGAAGCCATGAACTCCCGGGCCGCCTCGGAAGCCGCTCCCGTTGACGGCAAGTTGAAGTCCCCCATGACCAAGAGTCTGGGAGTCTCAACTGCCGTCGCAGAGATTAGCTCGAGGAGCTCGGGCAGGGCTGCTGATGCATAGCGAGGAGCCAAGTATACAATCAGCAAGCCCCACTGCCTCCCTGGGCCCCAGTTCACACCAAGGGACTCACACCCGGGTATCTGAGGGACAGTGAACTCCCTCGGCTCTAAACATTCCCGCATAACCACCGCCACCCCTCCACCCTTACCCAGGGCCCGAGGCTGATGGAATGCACGGAAACCCGGTGGGCACATTTCCACGAGGGGTAAACCACCCTCGTGGCCCAGCCAGGTCTCCGTTATCCCTGCAAGGTCTAGCTCCCCCTCTGAGATCAACTCATTAATGAGGGGGGCCTTGTTGGTGACAGACCTTGCGTTACAAAGCATCAGCCGCAGGCCCTGGCTCTGTATGACCTGTCCACCTAGACTGCAGGGGTTGGTACAAGCGACCGGGCGTAACCAGCAGCCACGGTCTCCCAACCGACCTTGAGATCTTATCCTGTCCTCGCATCCCCTCCTCCCCGCGACCGTTGTAATAGGGCAACCCTCTGCTTTAGTGACCTTTATATTCCCCCCCCTCCACCGCATCCCCGTCCTTCCTAGACTCACCTGTCTGCCCGGCTCTGGCCCTCCTCCCGGTCTGATTAGCCCACCCCCCCACCCAGGGACCCCCGAAAAAAGATAAAAAACATTTTATTAAAAATCCCCTTAGCTTCCGGTTCCTGCACCTCTCGGGGTCCACGAACCCGTCATCAAGGCGGGCCCTTGAAAGAGCCAAGGGCCATGCCTGCGAGAGAGGGGCCTCCCGCAGGCGGAGCAGGTCTGACCTCGAATAAATTGTTAAAAACCCAGTGGGGTAAGGGTGCTGATGATAAAAAGTTGGTGAACGGGGTAGAGTCTCAATAGGAAGTAGGAGGCTTCAATGTCCAATGTCCAGATTAGTACTTGCATGAGGGGGGGGGGCGGGAAGTGATCGAATATCCTCAAGTGGTGAGAGATGGCAGAGATGACAGAAAGGTGGGGGACAGTCCAAGGTGGTTCCAGATGGGGGGGCGTTCTTGGCCCGGTTGTTCTTGGCCTAGGTAACTGTTCAGGCCTATCCATGGCCTTGAAACAGGGCCTCCAGTGGCCTCCGGTGTTCCAGGCCACCCCCAACCGTTGTTTATACCTTCGCCCTCACTCCTGGTTTCCATCCAAACGCCCAGGTGGGCACACTCCACCTTGGCCCCCCACACGGCGCTCCAAAGTTCTCCACGGATCATGAGATGCTGCATTAGGATTAGGATAAAATTCTCCACAATCCTCCAAGATCGTAAACTTAACGTCCTCTGCTGGCGCCGGCAAGGCCCGGGGGGGGGGGCATGGGAGCAGCCAGGATACAGCAGGATACCAGAAAGGAGTCCCTGGCCGCGGCGCCACTCTTTCCACTCGTCCTGCTGCCGCAGCCGTCTCCAACTGCCTCTCCCAATTGCCTCCCAATTGCCTCCCAGCCTTATTCTCCTCCCCGGCGCCTCGTTCTTCTCCCCGGTGCCTTTTCTCACCGCCAGCGCAATCCTCACGCCGCGCTGCGCCGCCGCCATAGCTTCCCAGCTGTTTCCCCGGCCGTTTACAGCCTTCCGCTCCTCCTCTTCCTCCAATCTCCCCCGACCACCCTGGCGGGCCAAAACGAGCCCAAAACAAGCCAGGGTGGTCGAGCTGTCCAACTCTCGGCCCTCCGATGACATGAGGGCCGGCAGCAATCCCTTACCCAGTCGGGAGCTCCATGGCGTTCTTAGGAGCTCAGGAGGCGACCGCCATCGCCGGAAGCTCCTCCTCCTCCTCCTTTTGTTGTAATAATTTTTCTCCGCCAGCAGATGGCAGTGCAGCTTCACTTTTTGGTTGCCTCTCCTTTCTATACGTATGCGGGAGTTCAGTTGACTCAAAGGGACCACATGACCTCGGTGACGTGTACATGTCTCTTTGTTCTAATTGACCAGTGAACTCTGTGGGGTGTGTCTTAGGCTGTTGTTTTGAAGAAGACAAGATGGCGTCCTCAGACATTTTGGGAGTGGGGGAGCTTCTCCTACTTCGCTTTATTTCGTTAAAACACACTCTCGCCTCCCTAACATATCTTTCTAAACGTTCTAATCGATCAAGATAGCTTTGCATTTCTTGCTCACCATCTGGGGGAATTTCATAAACTTTGCTTTCTGCGTGGGAGGATTTTTCCTGTGCCGGCAGTTGCCATTCATCAATCGTTTGATAATCTGCGAGGGTCTGGGAATGGAGTGGCTCTGGCAGAGTGGGAAGTTTTGGCTTGGCCCCCAAAAAATCATAATCTCCTGGAGATATTTTAGAAGGAGGAACCACTGACCTCGTTTCGTGGATGTCGCGTCCTGTAGCTCCTTCTCCCATATTTGGCTCGGCACCTGAAGGAATTTGTTGTTCCTGAAGCACGTTTTGATCTTGCTTCTCTGTGTCCGAGGGAGTCTCCTTGTCAGAAAAAGCTCTTTCCATTTTTCTTCTTTTTTCTTTTTCTCCGACATTGCTAATTAGGCTTAGTCGGTTATCTTAAGATAGCGCGAAGAGAAAATACAGCCATAAATTGTAGTCATCTCAGCTGGTCATCAAAACCAAAACTCTGCTACCAAGTTGTCAGGGGAAAAAAACACCCTGTTGGAGATCGATGGACCGTGGCTGATTCCCTTCCGCATATCTTTTGAGATATTGAGAAAAAAAAATAAGTCTTTTAAAATATTCTAATTAATAAACAAACTTTAATAATAAAATAATAAAAGTAGATGAAACAGAAATAACTAATTGGTTACATTTTGATAATGAAAGCTACGTTTGCCAAAGTTGGCTGCCGAACAAAGAAGAGAGGAATTTGGAATGTGTAACGCGTGCGCAATAAATCACTTTCAGATAAGAACCCTTTTTTGTTTTATGACCTGCGCAATAAAGCTTTCTTAGTTTAACTCTTGAGTGTCAGTTTAGGCAGTTCAGGCCTAGCAAACTTTTTAACATCGTGACATGGATGCCGGTCACCTCTATGCCAAGAGAATCGAACCACTGTAGCCCAATCAGGCTTGGGAGGTTGTCATTCATCATGGTTAATGGTAGCTGGCTGAAGAAATTTTTGAATTTGACTCGGAAGAATCCTCTCATTTTGACGGGGAGGTGGTTCCGTTGAAAATCTTTTAAAATCACTCTCGGAGGCTTTAGTTGTTCCTTTTCCATTTACGGAACCACCTTCTTTATGGTCTTCCAGGATACTATGGTCAGGTATGATCCCATGTCCCTCACCATATCACAAGGGAATCCTTTGAGGAGAACCGTGATATAGAATTTCTTTGAGCTGTACATGCTGGAGTGCCCTATGGTAATTTGGTGTGTTTCTTTTTTGTCTTTGGCTCGGTTCCCTCCTCGGTTGTTCTTTGTGAATTTCTCTCTTCATAATCCTGTTTGTTTTTCTGACTGCTGTGTGGATGGCCATTGTTAGTATATAGGTGACTGGTTAGCTTGGCAAGCCTTTGCAATGTGCCCCTTCCGATTGCATCTTTGACAAATTGCATCCAGGAATCTGCAGCTCCCTCTTGGATGATTCCCTCCACAGCCAGCATATAATGGTGGTCTTCCTCACATCTCTGGATTCCCTTTCTTCATTTTGGATTG
>JAKRSK010010606.1:0-44186 GCA_029891615.1 Natrix natrix natrix | reverse complement strand
AACACCTGGATCAGATGGGCTTTCGGCAGAACTTTATAAACATCTACAAGATGTCTTAGGTTTGTCAATGTTGGAGATCTATAATGATGTGTTGGTAAGGGCCAATCTTCCTAAAACATTGGCAGATGCAAATATTACCTTAATGGCAAAAGAAGACTCATTTACAGCAGATAAAAAACTATAGACCAATATCATTATTAATTGTAGACGACAAAATATATACCTCAATAGTAGCAGAGAGATTAAAAAGGTTCTTGAACGAATTTATATGCCCGGACCAGAATGGTTTCTTATCCAAAAGTCAAATTAAATAATATAAGAATCATCTTGAATACATTGGCATACTATGAAGTACACTCTGAAAAACAGCTAGCTCTGTCCCCCTTATTATTTATACTAACTTTGGAAGTCTTCATTAGAAAGATCAGACAAGACCCAGAAATAAAAGGCATGGAAATAAAAAAAGAAAATTACGAATTCCAGGCGTTTGCGGATGATCTAGTATTTATCCTAGAAGAACCACTAGAAGTGGGATCTAAATTAATTTAAAAAAATAGAAGATTTGGTGAAGTAGCAGGATTAAAAATAAAGAAAGACTAAGATGCTGGTAAAGAATCTTACAAATAGACAAAAAAAATGAATTGGTGGGAAAATGGGCATTCTGATAACTAAAAAAGTAAAATATTTAGGAATCTGGTTAGCGGCGAGAAGTGCAATTATTAAAGAAGATAATTATTTTAAATTAATACAACACAGACCTGGAAAAATGGAAAAACCAACAGCTGTCGATGGTTGAAAGAATAGTTAAAATAAAAACGAAAATTTTGCTGAAGTTATTTCTGTTTCAAACAATTCCAATAAAACTAGAAAAAAAGTTATTTGAGGATTTAAATAAATTGATTTTAAGTTTATTTGGCAATGGAAAAAAGCAAGAATAAATTAGATTTGGATTACCTGATTGGGAATTGTACTCAGTGCTTACATGGGTGAAAGAATGGGTTAATTTGAGGAACAATTTTTTTTGACTTTAGAAAGACATGATTTGCAATTGGGATGCAATGCTTTTATGTGGTATGGGAAAAATAAAATACACAGATATTTTCAAAGACATAATATTAGAAATGCTCTCCTTTTAGTATGGGGAAAAATCATACATTACATGAAAATATCTTTCTGGCTATCCATAATAGAATGTTCTTGACCTGGAAAAAATTACAAGATATAAAAATATCCTAAATGAACAAGGGAAATTAAAATCGAAACAAGGACTGAAAATCAAGGAATTGATTTGGCTTGGTGGCCACTTATGCAAATACAATCAAGGTACAAGTAAGATGCAGAAATATATAGATTTTACAAAAAACAAAGAACCTTCAGAATTAGATCAGATATTTTTAGGACGGATGATAAATGAATAAAAAAAAGTAGCTGCTTATTGAGTTTTAAAACGGAAGAAGAACAAGTAAAAGAAACAATGATAGTATGGTCCAAAAATTTTGGATATACTATAGAACTTAGACAAATGGCAAAAACTCTGGGAAAGAAATTATAAATTGATCATGTCAACAGCCTATAAAAAAAACTCTACAAAGTGTTTTATAGGTGGCATTGCCACAAGTAAGAATGGCAAAGATGTTCCAAAACGTATCTCCCAGATGTTGGAAATGTAAACAGTTACTGGGTTCTTACTATCATATGTGGTGGACTTGTCCTATTGCAAAAAAATATGGTTAGAAATAAAAATGTGGCTAGAAGAAATGGCAAAACAACAAATAGACCTAAAACCGGAGATGTTCTTGTTGGGTATCCTACCCGAGAAATATAATAAAAGAAATACATATTCAATTTTACAAGTGGTAACAGCAGCGAGAATTGTGTATGCACAAACTGAAACAATGAAAACATACCTATAGAGGAAAATGTAATCAAGAAAATACTAGAATGTGCTGAAATGGATAGATTAACATTGAAAATTAAGGATGAAACAATCCTTTTTGACTTGGGAATTATTTTATCAATGGTTAGAAAATAGTATCAAGTTAGAAATTTAGAATAAGGATATGTAAATAAAATGAAGTAAATGTAATTAAATAATGAATATTGAATAACGATAAGTAAACATTGATTAATAGACTTGACGATAATGCCTACAAATGTGATGGTTATCTGATGTTTATAAGGCTTGATATTAACTAATTATAGACAAAAACGAACAGTTTAATTAAATAACAAAAAGTGTTTAAGGATATGTGAAGAATATGGTGAATAGATTTTTGAGAATAATAGTTATAGCTATTGTGTGTATAAGATTTACTATTTGTATTTTTGAAAAGGTTATGCCCTGTTAGTACACTGCCATTGTGGATATGGAAATTTTGTATATAACAAAGAACATTGTATAATAAAAATAATATTATATTTAAAAAAAGAATTATGCTTGTACATCCGGTCCTTGATTTACGATTGCAATGGAGCCTGCCCATTAGGGTTGCAAAGCAGGTCCTCATGTGACTGATCCAATTTTATGACCTTTTTTTGAGGTAGTCATTAAACAAACACTCTGATCGTTAAATGAACTCATTGTTCGCTATGGGATGTTTTTGCTGAAAACCAGAATGCCAGTTTTTAGCTAAAACATCAAAAATTGTAGTCATGTGACTCAAGAGATGCTGCAAACAACCATCAATGCAGCCTGGTTGCCAAGTGCCTGAAATGCAGGGTGACGGGGGAAACGTTGGAACGGGATTGTAAGTACCTCTTTGGGGGTTGTAATTTCAAACAGTTGCTAAGCGACTGGTCATAAGTGGAGGACTGCATTTATTTGGAAACAATATTAGTGCTTCTTACTTATTTCAATAACTCTTATGTTAACTATATAGACCAGGTGTCCTAAAGGTGCTATTTTCAAGAGGCAACTTGACTTTCTGGTTTTTCCTTGAGGATGTTTTCCTTCTTATCCAAGAAGCTTCTTCAGCTCTGATTGGAGAATTCCCCACCATCCAGAGTTGAAGAAGCTTCTTGAATGAGAAGCGCAACGTCTTCAAAGAAAAAACAAAGTCCCATCCCCTCTTGAAAAAGCACCTTTGGGACAACCATGACCTGGATGACGGAGAATCTCCATAGATATATAGGCCAGCATTATTCCTTCATTGTAGATAAGGCAGTAGAGATGTAGACATGAAAATCATCTAGCATTTTCCAAGGGAAAGGGTGTGCACAATGTCCTCATCTTTGTGGACCAATCAGGACTTCTTTGCAAGTTGTACCTGGGTTTGGGTGTGGAATGCTTTGTTTAGCAGCATGTATTTTGCAACTAAAGAAAGTTACTTCTCTACTTCTAGCGTTTTTAACATGTGACTTAAAATACCAGCTCTCATCTGTAGGAACCGAAATTTGTGTCCCGTTTCTCCAAAATTGTACTACTAAATTCATGGCTGTAAGATGAAATCATCTGTTGCCTTTGATAAGAGTTTGACTTCTGTTTTATCAAAGTATAAAATACAAAGGAAAATCGAAATAGGAAATTAGGGAAGAAAAAACAGGGGGGGGAATATGGGGTACAAGACAAACAAAGGAAAAAACAACCCATTGACTTCCGACTATTTTCAGCGCAGTAGAAGATGGCAACATTACAGCCTCAACGTTTGACTTTTACACATTGGTATATACTAGCCATTTTTATAACATCAAATCTATCTAAACGGCAAAACCAAAGTGATCGAACGTTTCACTTCTGGATTTTGTGCTTGTGATGAAAAAAAAAAGTTAAAAGAGTTAGAAACTGAGAAGAGGAGTCATCGTAAGGAGTGGTCAAATAAAGACTAGATGGCCTAAATTTGGGTTTTTCACTTCTTTAACCCCCTTCTCTTCTTTAGCCGAGATATAACAGTTGCAGAATTTTTTTTCCCGAAATCTTTCAGTTCTCGCAGCCAGTCAGCAGCTGTGACACCATCCTCCAGCACTTCCTCTACACGAGTAACGCCCGCTCCTGCTGCTCCTGCAGCGGCCACAGTCACGGCCACAGCCACAGCCACAAGTCCTAGTCCTGCTCCGAGTTCGGGAAACGGGACCAGCACAGCAACAAGCCCTACTCAACCCATCCAGCTGAGTGATCTTCAGACCATCTTAGCTACTATGAATGTACCAGCCGGAACAGGAGGGCCGCAAGGTAAAAAGAGGGTTGTACGTTTGGTATGTCTCAAAACGTGCATCTTTCCTTGAATTTCCATCCAAACGTCTCACAGTCTTTATTACTCAGGCCTGGAGTTAGACAAAATTTCTGGACTTCAGATACCACAGTATGAACCAGTGTTAGGCAGCTGTTGGTTGGTAATGTTCTGACCCAGCTTTCCCAGAAGCAAGAAACAGACTCCCCACAAAGAAAATCCTCTTTATTTACACATTGGGAATTAACTGCATTCACCAACAGAAAGTGCAGGCAACCGTCTTGCAAGGAGTTACCATATTTTTCGGAGTATAAGACGCACCTAGCTTTTGGGGAGGAAAACAACCCCCCCGAAATCTGCCTCTGCCTCCCAGCAATTTGCCTCCTTGCAGCAAACAGCCAACAGCCCTTTTCAGCACAGCCTGATTAGCACAAGCAGTTGATTTGTCGGTTGGATCAGCTTCTGACAATCAGATGTTTCAGGATGCAAGGATTGCCATAGCCTATTACCCCCTCCGCGCCCCCATTTTCAACCTCTATCCCATTTTTTGTCTCCGCGTGCCCCATTTTCTGCCCGTTCTGGGCGGCAGGGATCAGAATGGGCATAAAATGGGCACGCGGAGGCCAAAAATGTGGCGCGTGGAAGCAATAGCAATCCTTGCAGCCTGAAACAGCTGATGGTGGGGAGGCCGATCTAACTGACAATCAGCTGCTTGTGCTAATGAGGCTGTGCTGAAAAGGGCTGTTGGCTGCTGCAAGGAGGCAAATTGCTGGGAGGCAGAAGCCAAAGGGTGAGGGCTGGTGGGTGGGCAGGGCTACATTCGATGTATAAGACGCACCCAAATTTTCACCCTCTTCGGTGTGGGAAGGTGCATCTTATACTCTGAAAAATGTGAGTCAGTTCAACAGAAAAATAGATAAACCTCAATTCTGGCAGGCCAGTCTTTGTCACACGAAACACACAAGAAGCAAACTTTCTAGAAATGCAAACAGTTGTCTGCAACAACCAAACCACTCCCCTTTCCTCCTGTTTATTCCCCAGGCAGGGAGGGGCCAGTCAGCGTCCATGTTTGTTTTGCTTCCTGAGATGGCTCATTGTCCTCCATTGTCCTCCTCTCCTATCTGATCTGTGCATATGTGTATCTGGAACAGGCCCCAGCTGTCCCTCCTCCTCACTCATCTCAGCCTCCAAAGGCAGCTGCCTCTCCGGTGGCTGGGAAATGCCGGATGGCCCTGGTTCTATCTCTGTGTCCGACTCTGAGCATCCACCAGAGCCTTCCCCAAACTCCAGAACTGGCCCAAGTTCTTCCCCAACCTTCTCATTGTCTGGGTCTGGCGGCCCACAAGAGATTGGTTAGAATCAATTAGCACATGGGTGTCAAACTCATAGATAACGCCAGATAACAGGGAAAGGCGTGATATGTCATGTGACGACCCAAGTTTGACACCCTTGAACTAGCACATTTAGGATGTGGTAGTCATGATTTTTATAGTTATTGGGGTCATTTCCAGATTACTCTTGGGATTTGTGATCACCTCTAGCATCTTTGCTAATTCCATGTACCTCAAGAGACCATCCTAATTGTGTTCTGCAGTTGACCTGTCCAGTGTGCTTACTCCGGAAATCATGGCGCCCATTCTGGCCAACACGGAAGTCCAAGAGCGCTTGCTGCCTTACCTTCCTTCGGGGGAATCTCTGCCGCAAACAGCAGAGGAGATTCAAAACACGCTCACCTCTCCGCAGTTCCATCAGGTAACCATTTTAACGTCAGTCGAGGAGCAGAGCTTGGTCCCAAGTTGAATAAGAGGGTCTTAAGTCAGCTCGTGCAGGCCGTCCTCAACCGTAATTGAGCCCAAAGCTGTCAGTCATTGCAGTTGTAAGTCAAGGCATCACGTATTCAGCGGGTTATTCTTTGTGACACAAATCATTAAGCAAAACCATTTTTCCTCCCAAAGGTCTCTTTTTTTTTCTGCCGGAAACCGGCAAAAAATGTTGCAAATCATGGTTACGTGACTTTTGGTTGCTGCAATGATGAGCTGGTTGTCGAGCACTGAAAATGCGATTATGCGACTGTTGAAGGGGCCAAGCGAATGTGGTTAACTTGAGTCATAAGTAGCTCTGGGGAGATCCATTGTAACTTTGAACTGTCACTAAATGACAGGTGAATAGGTCAAAAGCTACCTCTAGGAACTGGTCTACAACAGGGCTCTCCAACCTTGGCAACTTTAAGACTTGACTTCAACTCCCAGAGTTTCTCAGCCAGCAAAGTCTTAAAGTTGCCAAGGTTGGAGACCCCTGGCCTACAGGGTCACGTTAGGGAAAGGTGAAGCGGGGGATGAGAGAAATTTAAGTGTCATTTTAACCAGTACAGCTTTGCTGGTATTTTGAACCTTTTGATAGTATGCAACTATTTGGGGGCTGTGTTGCTTTACTCCTTTCTGTTTTACAGTGACTTTACCCCAGCAATGCTTAGCTATCAATCCACAGGACTGGTGAGAATTCAACTGAAGAATTATAGTTGTCACGCTGCCACCCATGTGGATAGTTTACAACGAAGCTCGTAGCGCTATCTAATTTTTTTTAGCTCCAATTGAAATACCAAGAAATTATAGGGCAGAAATTAGAGCATCGTATTCTAGGATAGAAAGAAAATGTGATGAATGAAGCCTGACCTTGGTTAGATTGTATCACAGGCACATGAGAAGGACCCCTCATCTACCCTCATCTGTTGTCATGTTTCCAGTGGGAGCTGGATTTTTGACTTCTCCTAATCATTAAATCTTTTTGGAACAAGGATCTTCTGTAGTCTGCCTCTGTGAAGATAGAAGAAGTTTGATTTTCTCAGAATCTAAGAATCTCTTATAGTCTTACAGATGAGCTGGTCTTTTTTTTTTTCATTTTGCAGGCGTTGAGCATGTTCAGTGCTGCCTTAGCTTCTGGACAGCTGGGACCCCTGATGAGCCAATTTGGCTTACCATCCGAGGCCATAGACGCAGCAAATAAAGGCGGTAAGTTCATTTCCACAGCTAATTGGGAGCTGCTGAATCATGAACGGAAATCTTTCTAAGGATGAAGTAATACATCGTGAGATCTGAATTCTGTGTCAGCGTTCCAAATATCATCCAAAATTGAATCAGAGTTCAAGGCAAAGCTTTCCTCAAAGTTCCAATTTATTAAGAGAGACATGTTGGTACATCTGTGGAAAACCCGAATCTGAAAACCACCTGGGTTTTCTACCCAGTTGAAAGTTCATGATCTTGCCCCCACAACCACAAGTCCATCAGAATCTTCCTCTGCCACGCTGGCATTTCCACCCATCCACTTCCAATCAGGTGGAGAGACAAAGAATGACCTTGGGCTTCTAGGAAGGAATGTTTTATTTTGACGACAACATTGTACTCCTTACTATTCCCCCTCCCAATTCCCCACTAATGAAATGGCATAGTGAAATAAGAGAGTGTGTGGCAGGCCCAAGAGCCTAAAAGGAATATGACTGGAGGCCTGACATTCTGTTCTCTTGTGTTTTCTGGGAGGCTTTTTTGGGTCACACTCATCCAGTGTTTCTCAGCTGTGGGCAAATTTATAAGCTGTGGACTTCAACTCCCAGAATTCCCCAGCTAGCATGTAAGAACTCTGGGAGTTGAAGTCCACACTTCTTCAAGTCGATCCAATCCAATCCACGGCAAGCCAGCAACCGGGCCGTGCAAACAAGGGAAGCCCCATCTATGGGATGTGAAAGCACATCCCATTCAGTCCACAGAAAAACCTTTCTCCACAGAAGCGGTCTCTGGTGCCCAAAAAGTTACGGACCACTGATCTAACCTTTGAAGCTCAGCATCATTTATATTAAAAAAAATCAGATACTGGACCTGTATATGCCCTCAGCTGATCACAATGTGATCCTCAGTTTGACATGGGACCCCGTAGTCCCAGTGAGGGGAGGATGCTCTGCCCCATTTATACAAAGAGTCCCGGCAGACGCTATGTGAGGTGCGAATCCTATTCAGGATTGTCTATTGCTGACGTGGTGGTTCGAAGCCTGGCACCTTTGTTTGCGATCATTTATGTCTTCTTATGTCTGTGCTATAAATGGCTGTAGAGAATTAGTTGAATCCTTACTACTGAATAGTTAAGGAGAGTTTTAACCAAGAATGCAACCAGAGAGCTGCTCCATATTGAAAACCCAAAGTGTTTTGGGTCATCCTGACACTACAAATTTGTAGATGTTCTTTAAAAACTTGATCGTTCCCCCAAGGTCTGAAATAGACAGGTGTAAGACACCTGGCTGGCTGTTGCCCACCATTTTCCCTTCTCTTTTGTTTAATATTAGTTTTAAAGTTTTAATAGTATGCCGTCAAGATTGTATGCCAAGGGGAGCAACACTTACAGATCTAAATGATAAAAAACATCTCATGCTTTAGTAGTAAAGTAAAAACATGCTTTATCAGTAAAGCATAGTGAAATGGAAAGTGTGATATCCAGCTTCTTGGAAACTGACTTAGAAGGGAACTAATGTTAGGCCAACATATTTTATGCAAAGGATTTTATCATTTGGACTAACGTTTAAAAACAGGCTTTGCAAATTGCAGCTATCCTGCTGCAAACCTTCCATGCTGTTGCAGCTCATGTGTTGCAACTACACACTTCAAATGTGCACAAGGCCGCCTGCTATCTTTCTTACTTTTCTCTTACTGGATTACCCATTTAATGTGTCTTTTTTCTAGACGTAGAGGCATTTGCAAAAGCCATGCAGAACAACGTCAAATCCGACCAAAAGGAAGGAGAAGCAAAGGAGAAGAAGGACGAAGAGGAAGACATGAGTTTAGATTAGGTTTCTTAATTGTGTCTGAATGATACGCCTAGATATTAACTTTGAAGTAGAATCCCTAGCTGACTCCATGTATTGAATCTACAAGTAAAGGATCTCACTCCCAAAATTATTTCTGAAAATAACTTTTCCCCCCTCGTTTCTTGCTATAACCCAGCCAACTGTTTAGCATTAAGACACCACTTGTCCCTAAGAAAGATTTGATTGGACTAAATGAAATCTTGCATCCAGTAAAACTGTAGCTTTTACGTTTGAAGGGTTAACCTACACCTATTAGTTTATATATATATATTTTATATTTAGCTAATTGTACCTGGATGTGTCTATATTTGGTGGAATATTTGATTTCTTGCCTTCATTAAAGATTTGAGGGGCTCCTGATCTTCTCCCCTCCTCCTGTGTTGGATAATGTGGGGCCTGGGGAATTGTTTGAGCAGAATATTTTCACAGAAATCTCAAATCCAGGTATTTTTAACTGGCTTAAGCTCCATTTGCAAAAGAGGCCTCTCCAAGGATAGACTGGGCATGACGCAAGGTGATAAAGAATGGTTATGGCTTGGAGAGTGACAAACAGCTGGCAAAAATATTGATATTTGGGGGAGGTTATGGAATTGAACCCTTGCAAGCAACTTGGTTGTAAGCATGTAATTCATATTGTATAAAGTGGGAAGCCCAGTATCCCCTTTGGTGGTATTCCATGAATGCATTCACTCAAACATATTCTCCTCTTTGCATTGAGGCCACTTTGTACAAATTTTACAAGAAAAAAAACAATCAGAAAATTTTATTGGAAGTATGTAGCAAAGATGTACAGAAATATTGCTTTCATTATTCAGCCCCCAAAATAAGTTGCTGAAATAAAAGTCAGGGTGAGTTAAAATCCACTTTTCAATATGTACCCCAGCATTAAAATAACCAATATACTGACGAGTAATAACGTTGTTTTCAGAGCTGTCTTTCCCAATGTGATGATATATATATATACATGTATGTATGTATGTGTATACACACACACACACACACACACACACACACACAAACATACAAGGCTGTTTCTAAGTGCACAAGTGAACCTGGTTTGATATGGAGTAAGTGAAGTTACCTGATGGAAAGAGAAGTTGTGATATTAAAAGTGAAGAAGACATAACGCAATGGAGTAAGAGTGAAGAATTTGGGGTTTTCTTTCTGAAAGGAGCTGAGGACATCACCTTAACAGATTCACAGAGTTGGAAGGGAACTTATAGGTCTGTCATGGCGAACCTATGGCACGCATACTGCAGGTGGCACACAGAGCCATATTTTCCCGCATGGCAGCCCTTAGCTCCAGCGCATATGTGTGTGCTGGCCAGCTGATTTTCAGCCTTCCGGAGGGACGAAAGCCTCCGGAGCCTAGAGAGGGTAAAAACTCCCCCCCCCCATGCAGGGTGTGTGTGTTTCGTGCTTGCATGCGTGGGAGGGCTTCGTGCATACATGCGCAGGTGTTGGGCACATGCATTCAATAGTGTGTGCACGCACACAATTTTGACGTGCCATCTGTTACAGGTCATCTAGTCCAACCCTCCCTCCCCCACTTCAAGTAGGAGATCCTAAACTATTTCTGACAAATGGCAGTCCAATCTCTTCTTGAAAGTCTCAAGTGATGAAGCTTTCGAAAGCAAGCTGTTCCATTGGTTGATTGTTCTCACTCAGAAAGTTCTTCCTTATTTAAAGCAAAACCTATGTTTTCCTGTAATGTCACTGAAATGCAGGCTGCAGCGACCGCACCTAACATGAAGGAAGTTTTGGCCTGGAGTCACAAAATCCTCTTAAATCCTAGATCTAGACTCGGGGGCTATTAAGCAAACCACCGTATGGCCGGTCATCACGGACTGGCTAGGATCTCACAACACTGAACTGCAAAGTACCCCAGATCCATGTTAATGATATCCCACTCGATGTGCAAACCTAATTATTAAGGAATGTCTGCTACATTCCTTGATCCATTTGGAGAAGCTGGCGAAGGCAAAACAGTTTTTCAAATACTCGGGGGCGGGGGGGAGGGAAATATATGTGCCGTTGTGGTGTATCAGGTTGTTTCCCCCTTGCAGCCATCGCCCCATTTAAAAATTTAATCTGGAAAATTATTACAACAACTGCAGTTTTCAAATGTATGCGAAGATATCGATAGAAGAGCTGAGGGTTGGACTGGAATCCTCGGGGCTCTCCAAACTTGGCTTGCTTGCAGAAAGGAACATCTTCAAGCAAGACAGCCAAGCTTAAGAGCATAAAGGACTCCGCGAGATACAGCTAGGCTTAAACATTTTGGTTCTTGTGTATTGTGATGAAATTGTTGCTTAAGGCATCACTGTGACTTCTCCCACTCGTGCAAGGGAGCACCTTAGCCTTCTAACCACCCATTATAAATATTTTTATAAAGCGCACGTCATGTGCCTTGTTTGGAATACCCTACTGCCAATATACTGAAAGAAATGTGCAAATATATTACAAATTAGCTAACGAGCACAGCTGAGAACCCCACAGCAGCTCTTCCTCTGCTCTATATACAACACTCTGTTCATTGAACCCTGTGTTTTCGTCGGCAAGGAGATGCGTCACGAAGACGTCTGCCGTATTTGGGGAGGGCTGACAAACCCATCTGTGGCTCCGATTTTACACACGGCAGGAAGCTCCAGTTTACCCAGTCGGGCATCCGCTGAGCCCTACAGAGCCCCTGGTTGAGCCAGCTTGCCTGATGTCAATTGGGTTTCGGTTGATTGCCAAATTCTTCATGCAGCCCACAAACGAGGAAGGGTGGCGCAGATGGGGCAGTGAAGCGACTTCTGCAAAAGAAAAACGAAGTGTTTTTATGCACGGAAACCAGGAGGACTTGAGAAAATCTTGCTATGGTCACTTTTGCATCAAGGAGCATCAATAGCCAGCTGAGCCTTATCTCTGCTGCTCATTACATTCAGAATTATCCTTTTTGGTGGTTGTTGAACCGGGTTCAAATTCTCCAATTAGGTGGCTTGTCCAGAAAAAGCTAGCTTTGCCCCATCCACTCTGCGATCCTTTGGCCTTGCTCACAACTCCCTCTGTCCCTCTCTTCCTCTTCCTTCCCTCCTTCCCTAACCGTAACCCTTCCCCTTCCGTATTTTTTCCCTCCTTTCCTTCCTTTCCTTTTCTTTCTTCCTGCCTTCCTTCCTCCCCCCTGGCCTCTTTTATTTAACAGAATAACAGAGTCGGAACCTTGGAGGTCTTGTCCAAATCCCTGCTTAGGCAGGAAACTATACCAGGGATGGCGAACCTTTTTGGCACCGGAACACGCGTGCAGGTGTGTGCAGGTGCACGTGCCAGAAACCCTAAGACCAGCTGGACGGTGCACACATGCCTATTTTTGGCCGTTTTCTGGTCCATTTTCAAGCCAAAAACATCCCAGAAAATGGTTCAAAAAACAGCCTGAAAATGGCTCCCAAAACGCTCTGTTTTGGGGGCATTTTTTCGGCCGTTTTCCACTCTATCGGAAACCAGAAGGGCAGTTGGTGACAGCGCGTGTGCCCATAGGGCTCTGCATGCCACCTCTGGCAGATGTGCCATAGGTTCGCCATCACAGCCCTATACCATTTCAATCTCTTTTTGCAGGTTCTGGTAATGGAACCCCCGCAACGTTTCAAGGCCAGCCGTTGCACCAATTGTCCTAACTGGCGGGAAATTCCTCCTTAGTTCGAGATTGGTTCTCTCCTTGCTTACTTTCCATCTATTGCTTCTCGTTCTGCCCTCAGATGCTTCGGTAAATAAGTTGATGCCCTCCTCTTTGTGGCAGCCCCTCAGATACTGAAGCCCTGTTATGTCACCTCTAGTCCTTTTTATTAGAGCAGGCCCACCCATCCAATTCCAGGAATTGTTCCTCTTACATTTTAGACTCTTTGCTGTCTGTAGGTCTACGGTAAAGGTAAAGATTCCCGTCGCACATATGTGCTAGTCTCTCCCGACTCTAGGGGGCGGTGCTCATCTCCGTTTCAAAGCCGAAGAGCCAGCACTGTCCAAAGATGTCTCTGTGGTCATGTGGCCGGCAGGACTAAATGCTGAAGGTACGCGGAATGCTGATACCCTCCCACCAAAGGTGGTCCCTATTTTTCTACTTGCATTTTTACGTGCTTTCGAACTGCTAGGTTGGCAGAAGCTGGGACGAGGAACGGGAGCTCACTCCGTTATGCAGCGCTAGGGATTCGAATCGCCGAAGTGCCAACCTTTCTGATCGACAAGCTCAGCGTCTTAGCCACTGAGCCACCGCATCCCTATAGGTCTAGAAGGTTTAAAAACTAATAATCTGGATATGTCCCTTTAATGGACTCCTCTGGATGCTCCAGTTCCTCAGCCCACTCACCTGGCATTCCACCAAGGTGAATGCTTTCTTCGTCCGAGGTACCACGGACTTCGTTTGGACCCACTGTGTAATTGGCTTTGGTATCCACATCCAGTTGGATCATGTTGCTTCCTTTGATGACTATGAAAGAAAACAAAGTAGCATGGGTCTATTTCATAATTCATGCAGCCCCACTTGCTCCCTTATGCCAGAGGAATACACAAGAAGAAAAAAACGGCCTAGTGCTACTGATACAACTCTTTCCAACCAGCTGCCCAATAACTGTTGGATTGCAGCCCCTCTAATTACCAACAAGAGAGACCTCTTATTAGCACAGAATACTGAGCTGGACCAGCAACAAAGAATTAGTCTTTATTTAAAGATGAGGACAGATGGACATGCATTGTTTGCAAATGTTATAATGTTTTAATTAGTATCTGACATCTCTATGGGATCTGAATGGACTCCAAAGTCCCCAAAGAAGCGTGACGGTCCAATTTTAGCCTCCATCAACAACCATTTGATGAGGGGAAAGGATTCATGAAATCCAGACGACTGATTTACCGACATTAAATCTAATGAAATGGACTTGTTTTATCCATTTACCATACACGGAGACAATATGTTGACTCAATACATCAACTAGATCT
The DNA here is from genome assembly GCA_029891615.1 of Natrix natrix natrix. Classification (NCBI taxonomy): domain Eukaryota; kingdom Metazoa; phylum Chordata; class Lepidosauria; order Squamata; family Natricidae; genus Natrix; species Natrix natrix. The sequence goes on along the minus strand of JAKRSK010010606.1, from coordinate 30,200 downwards.
TCAACTGAACTGATCAACACTGTTCTACAAAGATACTATTTTGTGATTAGGCTCCTCAGTGTTGTCGTGTACCGTAATGGTCAATAAACATAAATGTAAGATGGGGGCAGGAGAATTTTATAGAATACTAGCTAGATACCCATGCTTTACTACAAAACTATGTGATCGGGCTTGAGAAATTGACACTTAAAGTTTAAAAAGTAATGTAGAATGTGTAACTCCTTAGCATCAGCGTGTTAATATAAGGCAATTGGCAGTTGGAACAGAGTTCTTTTCAGATGGGGAGGGGGAGTAGAACGGCTAAACTCCCAGCCCACAGGCTGACTGAGTCACACGTTGGCCACGCCCATGCCTGGTCTAGCAAAGGGGTAGCATCAGAGCATGTTAATATAAGGCAACTGGCAGTTGGAACAGAGTTCCTTTCAGGTGGGGAGGGGGAGTAGAATGTCTAACTCCTTAGCATCGACTTGTGTTAATATAATACTGTATAAGAAATACTGATGATCTGATGGTCATTTTGAAAAATTCTTTCTTAGCGAGCACCTAGAAGCCAAGAGGAACATACGTGCCAAATTTTAAGTTTGTAGGCTTTACAGTTCTGGAGATTTCATGATGAGTGAGTGGTATTTGGCTTTTATATATATAGATACAGTTTGGGGAAAATCTCTGATGCAGAGAATATCTCCTTCCAAAAGAGACAGCAGAAGAAAAGGTGAGATCCCTTGGGTTGGAAAGTGGCTCACCTGTAATTGTATGCCATTTGCCATCGCAGAGGGAAGGCTGGGACACAGAAGTGGAGAACTCTTCTGTTCCTGTATTTGTGGTCAGCGTAACCTAATACAGATAAATGATTTGGAGAAGTTCGTTTAGATGGCACTGGGAAGATGCCCCTGAAAAATCTGGTTTATTCTATCAGAGGGTTGGTTCTTCAGTGAGAAGAACAATGTTAGCGAGGAAGTTCTCAGAAAGAAAGTCAGATCATTACAGATCTACCCCACTACTATATTTTCAATTTCCGTTAGATGAAAGTTATAACCGACAACCAGTCTGATCTTGTGGTTAAGGCACCAGGTCAGAAAGCAAGAAACCATGAGTTGAAGTCCAACCTTAGCCATGAAAGCCAGCTGGATGACCTTGGGCCAGTCATTCTCTCTCAGCCCAATTCATTTCACAGGGTTGTTGTAGGGAAAACAGGAGGGAAGTGTGTTGGATATGTTCACAGCCTTGAGTTATTTGTAAAAATAATAATGGCGGGATATAAACAAACAAGTGTAAAACACAACCTTTCATCTGATCCACAATCTCTCCTCGTGGCTATTAATACAATGTGAGCTGTGGTGGCGCAGTGGTTAGAGTGCAGTACTGCAGGCTACTTCTGCTGATCACCGGCTGCCTGCAAATTTGGCAGTTCGAATCTCACCAGGCTCAAGATTGACCCAACCTTCCATCCTTCCGAGGTGAGTAAAATGAGGACTCAGATTGTTGGGGGCAAGAGGCTGACTCTGCAAACCCCTTAAGAGAGGGCTGTAAAGCACTGTGAAGCGGTATATAAGCCTAAGTGCTTTTGCTATTGCTAATGTGGCCTCTTCATTTATTTTTAAATTTTTTATTACTGATATTGATCTATCACCCTGCTTTGGAGAGTGGATCCTAAAAGAAAGCTTAGTGCCTCCTCAAAGCATCTTCCACAGTCAATTTTTCACCTCTTTTCAGAAACCGAGTAAAGAGAAAATAATTCTTAAATGTGAAGGCAAGTTGTACCACAGAAGAAGGGCCAGCACTGTGAAGGCCCCGTTGACACAATAACAGAAATGTTTCCCTCATCAGGTCTTCTCCCCCAGGTCTTCCAGGAAGAGCAGATTCACTTTGGAACAAATACGTCTGGGGATCTTCCATAGCCATTTTCCCAGTCTGAACTCTTGGCATGACTGGCTGGGGAATTCTGGGAGTTGAACTCCACAGATCTTAAAGCTGCCAAAATTTAGAAACATGCTCTTCCTTAACAACGGATGGTACATTTTTTCTACTGCACACGCCCAGGAACATATGTCAGGGTTCCAAATAGCATCCAAAAGTAAATCGGAGTCCAAGGCTGAAAGTTCCAATTTATTAAGAGAGCCATGTTGGCACATCTGGGAAAACCCAAATCTGAAAGCTCCCAGGTTTTCCCCACCTAGCTGAAAGTTCAGGATCTTGCCCCATACCCATAAATCCATCACGTGGTCCAATCTCCCACTGCCACGCTGGCAGCTTCCACCCATCCAGTTCCGATTAGGTGCAGAGACAAAGGATGACCTTGGCTTTCTAGAATGAATTTGCTTTGGCTACATAGCATCTAACTCAGTACAATCCCCCCTCCCATTTTCCCACAATAGAAAAAGGCATAGTAGAGTAATAGAAAGTGTGGCAGGCTAAAGATCCAAGAGAAATATGGTTGCAGGCCTGACAACATATATGACAATTGTTCTGGTTTCCCTCAAAGGATTTTCAAGATATTAATCTCTATTTAAAAAATTCTTAGAAGCTCATCGGCCAGCCAGCCAACCAACGATGAAAAAATGAATCAATTTACCTTTTGGCTGTCAGTAGACAGCCTGAGATAGTTTGTTTTTCTTCCTATGTGAAATATCAGGGCAGATGAACTCCGTGGTCGGATCTCCAGCGTCATCTCAAAGTCTTGACCTATGGCTACTGACCCATCTGGGGGGGAGAAGAGCACAAAAGGTTTGTGGGAGAGAACTGAAAGTTAAAAATAAAAAATAAAAACTGAAAGAACATGGCAAGAACGACCAAGTGTGAAAGGATAGACAACACTTAAAAGTACCTAGTGTGATGTATCCTCCTTCAACGGAGAAAAAAACGCCAGTTTCCAAAGGACCCACATAACAAGGGGTCACAGCGAACACACGGGAGGGTGAATTTAGAGGCTTTTTGTCCAGTTTTAGGTGCCTGAGACAGCCCTTAAAGCTAGTAGCAGAAGCGTCCTGCAGAAAAGAAGAAGGTCTTCTGAATTAAATAATAGCATCTGGACATTTCCAGTGCCAAACTTCCCCCAAAGTCACAATTTCATGCTTTCTTTTACAATGGATTACTTAAAGATCTTATATGGCTGCCTATCTCCCATAATGATCCGGGGTGTGTGTGAGGGGGTGGTGCAGGGTGGGCTTATGAATGCCAATAAAAACAATCTAAAAACAAATCAAATCCTTCCCACCAGGCACCAGACCACCCAGCATGTCGAATCTGATCCAAAGGCGCTTTTTCAAAAGGCAACTGGACTTTGTTTTTCCTTAAAGACGTTTCGCTTCTCATCCAAGAAGCTTCTTTAGTTCTGACACCACCATTCAGCCAGAACCGAAGGAGCTTCTTGGTTGAGAAGTGAAACATCTTTAAGGGAAAAACAAAGGAAGTCCAGCTGCCTTTTGAAAAAGCACCTTTGGGACAACCATGACCTGGATAACTGAGAATCTCCATAGACATGTTGACTCTGATTGAATCTTATCCTAGCCCAAGGACTGAGGAACAGCTACCGTACTTTTTGGAGTATAAGACGCACCTTTTTCCCTCCAAAAAGAGGCTGAAAATCTGGGTGTGTCTTATACACTGAATACAGCATTTTTTGCCTCCTGAAACCCCGCCCTTCAACAAAATGGCCGTGCATAGCTTTTAGGAGGCTTTCAGAGTGTTCCTGGGGGCTGGGGAGGGCAGAAATGAGCAAAAAATGGGCCGTTTTTTGCTCAATTCCCCCCGCCCCCAGTCCCCAGTAGCACTCTATAAGCCTCCTAAAGGTTATGCATGCCATTGTTTTGAAAAAAAAATGGTCCTGTTTTCATGACAAACGGGCTATTTTGAGGAGGTCTGCAGAGTGCAAAAAGTTTTTTTAAAAATTTGCCTCTTCAAAATCTTGTTGCGTCTTATACTCCGAAAAATACGATAAGTCTTTGTGGCTTTCCAGAATGCTAAAAAGGATTGGGATTCCAGATGGGCAGCTTTAAAATTTGACAAATAAATAAATAAATACATTCTAAAGGGCCAAGGCAACTATACCCTTCAAAGTCCCATCGGATGACAATGTCTAAGGCAAGGAACTTGGAGTGCCTCTACCCCACCTGATCTAGTATGATGCACAGAAGGTGCCCCCCTGATCCTTGTAGGCTTTTTAAAAAGGATAACCTGAATTTTCAATTGCACCTAAAAATAAGTGGGAGCCCGTGTACTTCATGTAACAATAGTGTAACAAGGGGAAATTACAAAGAGCCCAGAAGCATGCAAACAGCTACATAGGATAGTCTTTAAGGGCAACTCCATGCAGAGCCCACTGCAGTAATCCAGCAGGGAAGTGACAAGGCTTCCCTTGTCCCTAATCATGACTGATTAGGCTTCCTGGTCCAGGAAATGGGTGCAATTCATAAAGTTCTCTCTCTCTTCATATCAGGGGCGAGTCTGGTTATATGAACAAGCAGGTCCCAAGGTATTAGCTTCCTTACTGGTATATGAGCCTTGGCTTTGACCAGTGGTGCTCCCCCCACATAAAAGGTGCCGGAGATGCCAAAGTCGACAGTGGTTGGCAATAACTTCTCCAGGGACCTCAGTCCATCAATGACCAACTGGACTCTGTTCCCATCTCTGCTGAAGAAGACCTGAAAAGGATCGGAGATGCATGTGATTTTTCAAGACAATAGAATAGATCAGAGAATAGAATAGAAAATAGGATAGAATAGAAAATAGAACGGAAAATTAGAATAAAATAGAATGGAATAGAAAATAGTATAGAATAGAAAACAGAATAGAAAATTAGAATAAAAGAGAAAATAGAATAGAATAGAAAATAGAATAGAATAGAAAACAGAATAGAATAGAAAATAGAATAGAAAATTCGAATAAAATAGAATAGAAAATTAGAAAAAAAGAATAGAATAGAAAATAAAATAGAAAATTCGAATAAAATAGAATAGAATAGAAAATAGAATAGAAAATAGAATAAAATAGAAAACAGAATAGAATAGAATAGAAAATAGAATAGAAAATTTGAATAAAATAGAATAGAAAATTAGAAAAGAATAGAATAGAAAATAGAATAGAAAATGAGAATAAAATAGAATAGAAAATAGAATAGAAAATGAGAATAAAATAGAATAGAAAATGAGAATAAAATAGTATAGAAAATAGAATAGAAAATGAGAATAAAATAGAATAGAAAATGAGAATAAAATAGAATAGAATAGAAAATAGAATAGAAAATGAGAATAAAATAGAATAGAAAATGAGAATAAAATAGTATAGAAAATGAGAATAAAATAGAAAATAGAATAGAAAATTAGAATAAACTAGAATAGAAAATAGAATAGAAAAGTAGAATAAACTAGAATAGAAAATAGAATAGAACAGAAAATAGAATAGAAAATTAGAATAAAAAATTAGAATAAAAAAGAATAGAATAGAATAGAACAGAATAGAACAGATTCAACCATTTAGCCAAGGAATCGATGCCATATCCTATCTGATGCTAGTTCTTCAGTAGAAACACACTCTTTGCTCAGTGTTAATCCACAGGAAAACTCAGGCATTTGACATAGAAAAAACAAAATGTGCCTACAGTATTTTCCCTTTCCTTACCGTGTGCCATCTTCCGTCATGGTACTTTTCTTTGGTCCGGAGCCTCAGTTTATGTCCGTGGGTATCAGCCAAAAGCACCAATCGTCCATTGGAGACAAAAAGGGAGAAGGAGGAGCCCAGGGATTCATTAGCCATGTAGAAAAGCAGGCCACTGGAGGAGTTCAATCTCAACTCCATGGAGAAATGAAACCTGTTGAAGAAGCATCGACTGTCATTCAAGCTTTCTTAAGTCTGGATTGGAGTTCAGATGATCAGTGAATACAGTACAGGTTCTCCTTGACTTACTATCATTCGTTTAATGACTGTTCAAAGTTATGACAGCACAAAAAAAATGGCATACCGTATTTTTCGGAGTATAAGACGCACCGGAGTATAAGACGTAGCAAGGTTTTGAAGAGGAAAATTTTTTAAAAAAGTTTTTGCACTCTGCAAACCTCCCCAAACGGCCCGTTTTCTGTGAAAATGGGCCCCTTTTTTTTCAAAAGAGGGCATGAATAGCCCTTAGGCAGCTTATAGAGTGCTGCTGGGGGCTGGAGGGGGCAAAAACAGGGCGTTTCTTGCTCATTTCTGCCCTCCCCAGCCCTCAGGAGCTCTCTGAAAGCCTTCTAAAAGCTATGCACGGCCATTTTGGTGAAGGGGGCAGGGTTTCAGGAGGCAGAAAATGCTGTATTCGGTGTATAAGATGCACCCAGATTTTCAGCCTCTTTTTTGAGGGAAAAAGGTGTGTCTTATATTCTGAAAAATACGGTAATTATTTTTCACGTGATCAAAATTCAGGCATGTATTCATGATTGTTGCATTGCCTCAGCTCATCTGCTGGCTTCCCACAAGCAAAGCCAACGGAGGAAGCCCGAGTTGCTTAACAACCACATGGTTCAGTTAATAACTGCAGTGATTCGCTTAACAATGGCGGCAAAAAAGGTCGTTAAATGAGGCACAACTCATTTAAAAACCACTTGGCTTAGCAACAAAACATCTGGGCTCAATTGTGGTTGTAAGTCAAGGACCTGAGACTTTTCGCCTCCCTATATTTTTTATTTTTCCTGAAGTTCAGTGTCAGACTTTCCAAGCAAGAAGAAAAATGTTTACCTTTCTTGTGAAATTCCTGGTATTTTATGAAACTCTAAGCGGCTGGCAGGGGATCCACCAAACTGGAAGGCATCTTTAATAGCTTTGGGCTCTTTAAGCAGGTGGCAATTTTTGTCTTTCAGCATCGCCTTACTTGGGGCCTGCAGAGACATAATTTGTAATTCACAGTCCAGAATTTGATAGTGGCGAATATCTGTTGTTCGGGTGTTGGATGAGGGTGGAGGTTCATTTTCCGAACTTGTGGGTTGGTTTCTGAATGTTTCGTTACCAGGCTAGGTAACATCTTCAGTGGAATTTAGGGGATGTCGATGTTCTTTGGCTTATAAGGGCTTCATGTGGTCAGTAGATCTTGTGATGGAGAGATCACGTCAGCTGTGGATCACATCAGGTGAGGGTCTTAGGATGGATCAGAGGGGGCGGTGGTGGGATTCAATTTTCTTTATTACTGGTTCTGTGGGTGTGGCTTGGTGGGCCTGGCAGAATACAGCAAAATCTCCATTCCCTTCCCACTCCGGGGGAAGGATACTACAAAATCCCCATTTCCTCCTGATCAGCTGGGACTTGGGAGGCAGAGAATAGTTGAGGGCAGGGCCAGTCAGAGGTGGTATTTACTGGTTCTCCAAACTACTCAAAGTTTCCGTTACGGGTTTTCCAGAACTGGTCAGAACCTGCTGAATACAATCTCTGGTTCGCATCATGTAAGGGCCTGGTGATAAGTCTTGTGCCATATGAAGCTCTTATAAGCAGAAGAACATCGACATTGAGATCCCTTAAACTCCGCTGAAGATGTTACCTAGCTTGGTAATGAAACGTTCGGAAACCAACTCACAGGCTCGGAGAATAAACCACCACCCTCATCTTCTCTTCTACTGTATTTCCATCACCTTCGGTTTCCACCTGCTCTTCTTTTCTGGCGCTCTCATCTGCTGGGGTTGCCGATCTCGGGGGCAGTTCATGGTCACATTAAAACTCTCGGTGCTCTGCTGCATATCCACAACTGCTTGGGCTTCCAATCTCCTAGTGCAGAAAGGAAAAGATTAACAGCTGTCCGGGGGGAAAACACAGCAGATGCGTTTTGACGAGTACAAAAATATCTGCAGTAATTCAAAACCTCAATGAGCCCAATAGTTAAAGTGGCGCGAAGAAGGAAAGGAAGCTGGAGCAAGGTGGAAAGGGGACACGGTTGAAGCCCTGGCTCACCTCTTGATGAAGACATTGCTAATGCAGCCCGTAAGGTTGCCAATGTCGCTGGGGCTGGGCAAACCGCCCAGGTGAAAAACGCCCAACTCAGCTTCACGCTTTTGCCTCCTCTCCCGATTCAGCCCTGCCGTGGATCCCTGAAGCTGATCGTCTACATACATCCGGACCCTACAACATAAAATGTTGTACATCTCAAGATGGGGAGATCAACTGGGGAAGCGGACAAGACAAACATGCAATGCAAAAGAGTGGTACCCTGCAGAATCGCTGTAGATCGCCACGTAGTGGCTGGTATCATCAGCGTAGGCATTCTTGGTAGCAAGCTCCGTGGACAGGACATTGACAGCCACGCGGCCATCTTGCAAGGAAACCTGGCAGCTCCCATCCTGGAGAGAGAGAGAGAGAGAGAGAGAGAAAGGAAAACCTATTGCTGCTGGAGAACTTTTGACTCTTGACTCTTTGAAAGCAGTTCGCTGGGTGTTAAAATGTGCAATTCTTCAAAGATACCTAAAGGGTGGATCAAAGCAATTAGGATGTCATTGACATCCCTCATGGACACCCATGAAGGTAGGGCAAAAGAAGCCATCATCCTTCCAGTTTAGAATATCTCACATGATAGAAGGATGGATGAATGGGATACATACTGTAAATAGATAGATAGATAGATAGATAGATAGATAGATAGATAGATAGATAGATAGATAGATAGATAGATGATAGATGATAGATGATAGATAGATAGATAGATAGATAGATAGATAGATAGATAGATAGATAGATAGATAGATAGATACATGGATGGATGGATGATGGATGGATCAATGGATGGATAGAAGATATAGGCAGACAAATATAGAGGGATGATAAAGATGCTAGAGATAAGCTATATGTAGATAACAGAGATAGATGGTAGAGATAGAGAGATGTGATAAATAGAGATGACTGATGGATGATAGATGATAGATAGGTAAGACAGATAGAGAGAGAGAGAGAGACAGACAGACATGATAGAGAAGAACGATGGATGGATGGATAGATAAAGGGAGGCAGAAAGATACAGCTGGAAAGATGATAAAGATAGCTAGAGATATGAGATAGATAGAAGATGGAGATAGAGATAGGCAGATAGATACAGATGATACAGATAGACGATAGATAGATGATGTATAGACAGTGATAGAGAGATAGGAAGATACAGATAGATACCAATAAAAGAAGAGTGAAGTTGATAAGTCTAATAAAAAGAGTCTCAGGTGGGACAAATATTGTGGAAAGGTATACTTTCCCTCCTTGAGTTGCAGCTGTTGGTTAAAGCCCCTCATCTGTCTCTTTTCTTAAGAATGCAAAATATTATCCAGACTATCTTTCCAGCTATACAAATAGTGAGACTAGCATTTAGCATTGTTTTTTCCTATGGTTCTGGATGCCAGTTAGTTAGGAGTTATTTCTCACCGTTCAGCCAATACTATATGCAAGAGACTATTATTTTGGGGCGCAATTCCTTCAAGGCCCAAACGGCCTACCTTTGTATCATGGTGATAGAGCAAGCCACGACTCTGACTGGTACGGAAGCTAAAACCAGTGTAGAAGTCTTGCAACGGGGGGACGTTCCTCAGCGAGAGAGTCAAGTAGCCGGAGCCATGAAGTTTCACTGAACGGGACACCTGGAAAAGGACAGGTGCAACACCCAATGAAGTGGGGTTTCCTTAGATCGAACCAAAAAAACAAACAAACCCAAACCCCAGGGCTACCAAAAAGAACAGAATGGTTAGCTAGGATGCCATGACTGCCAAAACTGTTTGTGGATTTTCTACGTGCTAAATACAATAACAGATGTTTTTTGAAGATGAGTGTAATGATCTATCTATCTATCTATCTATCTATCTATCTATCTATCTATCTATCTATCTATCTTCTGTCTATCTATCTATCATCATTATCTATCTATCATTATCTATCTATCTATCATCTATCTATCATCTATCTATCTATCTATCTATCTATCTATCTATCTATCTATCTATCTATCTATCTATCTATCTATCTTCTGTCTATCTATCATCATTATCTATCTATCTATCTATCTATCTATCTATCTATCTATCTATCTATCTATCTATCTATCTATCTATCTATCTATTATCTATCTATCTATCTCTTCTGTCTATCTATCATCATTATCTATCTATCATTATCTATCTATCTATCTATCTATCTATCTATCTTCTGTCTATCTATCATCATTATCTATCTATCTATCTATCTATCTATCTATCTATCTATCTATCTATCTATCTATCTATCTATTATCTATCTATCTATCTTTCTATCTATCTATCTATCTATCTATCTATCTATCTATCTTCTGTCTATCTATCATCATTATCTATCTATCATTATCTATCTATCTATCTATCTATCTATCTATCTATCTATCTATCTATCATCTATCTATCATCTATCTATCTATCTATCTATCTATCTATCTATCTATATCTATCTATCTATCTATCTTCTGTATATCATTATCTATCTATCTGTCTATCATCTCTATCTATCTATCTATCTATCTATCTATCTATCTATCTATTTATCTATCAATCTATCTATCTATCTATCTATCTATCTATCTATCTATCTATATATCTATCATCTATCTATCTATCTATCTTCTGTATATCATTATCTATCTATCTGTCTATCATCTCTATCATCTATCTATCTATCTATCTTCTGTATATCATTATCTATCTATCTGTCTATCATCTCTATCTATCTATCTATCAATCTTCTGTCTATCTATCTATCATCATTATCTATCTATCATTATCTATCTATCTATCTATCTATCTATCTATCTATCTATCTATCTATCTATTATCTATCTATCTATCTATCTATCTATCATCTATCTATCTATCTATCCATCCATCCATCCATCCATCCATCCATCCATCCATCCATCCATCCATCCATCCATCCATCCATCCATCCATCCATCCATCCATCCATCCATCTTCTGTATATCATTATCTATCTATCTATCATCACTATCTATCTATCATCTATCTATCTGTCTGTCTGTCTGTCTGTCTGTCTGTCTGTCTGTCTGTCTGTCTATCTATCTATCTATCATCTATCATCTATCATCTATCTATCATCATTATCTATCTATCTACCATGTTTCCTCGAAAATACGACAGGGTCTTATTTTCTTTTTACCTACAAAATATGGCTTGGGCTTTATTATGGGGGGAGGGTTTATTGTTTTGGGGTTGCTGGGTAGCTGCTCTTGCGAGCGGGCTCCCAAAGAGCCGGGCAAGACTCGGTTTGGAACCCGCGGAAAAAGCCAGGCTGAGATGGCGGCGGCGGCGGAGGTGCCCTGGCTCCGTAATGAGAGCTGGACCATGCATTGGGAGGTGGGTGAGCAAGAGCAGAACAGCCGCTCGCGCAACCCCCCTCTCCAGCCATGCAGAGCGCCATTCACTGGCATTTGGAAGGTGCCAAGCCGCGGAAGCCGGGCGGCAGCGAACAGGCACTCACACGGCTTGGAGATACCCCTAGGTCACTGAATGGTGCTGTGCCTGGCTGCAAAGGGGGTTTGCTGCGTGGCTGCTTATGAGCGTGGTCGCTTCATGGCTGTTGTGTTGCGCTGCTGTGACAGCACAACACAGCCATTCGCCCATGAGTCTGTGCCCAGCTCTTTGGGAGCCCGCTTGCAAGAGAGCAGCCGCCCGGCAACCCCCCTCTTCAGCTGGGCACAGCGCTGCTCACCAACCTAGCAGTATCCCGAAGGCACCAAGCAACGTGATCACCTTTGCCACCCCCAGGTTCCCGTGGCTTGGCACCTTCGGGATATTGCTAGGTTGGTGAACGGTGCTCTACCTGGCTGGAGGTGGAAGGTTGTCCAGGGGGCTTATATGCGGGGGTGGTGGTGGTAGTTATATTTTTGCCCACCAGAAAAATGTGGCATGGCTGTATTATGAGGACATGTCGTATTTTCGGGGAAACACGGTATCATCTATCTATCTATCTATCTATCTATCTATCTATCTATCTATCTATCTATCTATATCTATCTATCTATATCTATCTATCTATCTATTTATCTATCTATCATCTATCTATCTATCTATCTATCCATCATCTATCTATCTATCTATCTATCTATCTATCTATCTATCTATCTATCTATCTATCTATCTATCTATCTATCATCTATCTATCATCTATCTATTTATCTTGGTCTGTCTGTTTGTCTGTCTGTCTGTCTATCTAGGTCTGTCTGTATGTCTGTTTGTCTGTCTATCTATCTATTTATCTATCTATCTATGTATCTCTATCTCTCTATCTTGGTCTGTCTGTCACTCTGTCTGTCTGTAAAAGGAGGAGAGCAGAATTCACTGCTTTTTTCTTTCAGCATACAGCCAGGGTGGATTCTACATATTAAATGTTTAATTGACTATTTTTTCCTCTTTTTTGTACACTTTTTTTTCTTTGCGGTTGTTGTTAGGGTTGAATAGATGTTTTTCTTTTGTTTCATCTTATTTGTTTGTCTGACTATTTAAATTTGCATTAAAAAAGAAAGAAAGCATAACTTTCTAGCATATAAACCAGAGGGGATCCAGTGCACTGTGGTGGAGAAATTCAAGCTTGAAACGAAGCTCAGTTCATTGGGCTCTGTGCTTTCTTTCTCCCACCCAGCGGAGCAGTTCTACGACAGAACACAGCTGCCTGTCCTCTTTCAGCAGGCATCTCTCTTTCACACTGTTTGTTTAGAGACCACAGCTGGGATGGCCAAGAGAGTGGTCGTTCAGAGGGGGAAAGGGGGGTTGCACGAGAGGCTTTTCCGCTCCCCGCTCACACAACTTGCCGGCTCACGATTCCCTTGGCTAACTCTACAGTACCTGCAGAGCCAGGGCATCTCCGCTGTTGGTACCGCCGGCCGCTTGGTTTTTTTTTTGCGGCTTTCAAACCTGCTCGCGCAACCCCCCTCTCCAGCCATGCAGAGCCCCATTCACTCACCTAGGGGCATTCCGAAGAGGATGAGGCACAGGAGGTGGAGGGCGGCGAACAGGAGCTTGCATTGCTTGGTGCCTTCCGGATACCGCTAGGTCGGTCAGCGGTGCTGTGCCCGGCTGCAAAAGGGGGTTGCTGGGCGGCTGCTCGCGAGCGTGGTCACCTCATGGCATTCGACCCTGAGGCTGTGTCGGGCTCTTTGGGAGCCCGCTCGCAAGAGAGCAGCTGCCCGGCAACCCCCCATCTTCAGCTGGGCATAGTGCTGCTGACCGACCTAGCGGTACCCCGAAATCACCAAGCAATGCGAGTGCCTTTGACCCCACCTCATTCCCCACAGCTAGGTGCCTTCGGGATACGCTAGGTTGGCGAGCGGTGCTCTGCTGGCCGGAGGGAGGGGGATTGTCCAGGGGGCTTATTTGGGGGGGGGCTAATATTTTTTGCCCGCCCGAATCACTAGCGGCACATTCGCCTATCTCGGACGCTGCTCTTGCGATCAGGAATCTCGAGGGACACAGGGCGGGGAGAGGGGACTGGGTGGGATGCGAGCGCGCGACAGTAGATGCGCAGCATAGTGCACCCTTACTTCGATCGCATATCCATTAAAGCTATCGAGCTCGCGTAGAGCGCCGATGCGGATCAGAAGGGGGGGAACGATCTATCTTAGGGCGCTCTCCGTGGGTGTTCGATGCGCTTTTTAATCCACGTATTTGTCCCAAATCATTCCATCTGTATCGGAGTGCGAGGCGCGCGAGCGAGTGGGTGAGTGCGCGGCGCGACGCTATATTATCTATATCTCTTGCTTGTTCTGTAAAACATGCGAGCTCTGGAAAAGATATGACTGACAGAGAGCGAAACTGAGAGAGCGAGAGGAAGAGACTATATAGATAGTCAGTCTGTAGTATTATCTCTCTACTCTCTACTATATTTCAGTAGCAGTATATGCGGGGACTAGTGGAGTATATGGTCTCTACTCTCAGAGCGGAAATATTGGAACTCGGAGAAGAGAGCAGGATAACAACAAACACGCGAACACATCGACTTGGCAATAAATAAAATAAATTTAAGGAATGGGTCGGTCTAGTGAGAGAGGTGTTCTGGGTAGGAATTTGGGCGTCTATCATAATCCGGGCGATTACTATAAAGAAGGTAGATCTCTGGAGAGAACAGATCAGGTGGACGAGACACACAGTGACACGAGAGGCATGGCAGGCGCACTTGAGATCATGTGAAGAACATGGACAGATAAGAACTTAGAATGGGGGAATTTGATTCGGGGCATAACTACTAAGTTGACAATACTGCGCTCAGTGGGGCGTGCGGCGGATACTTTACACATAGTGTGAGCGAGTTGAGCACTTGGACAATGACAGATGGATAGTGGAGTGGAACTAACTATACACATGCATGGGATACAGGATCGTGAGAGATTGAAGGCATCAAGAGAGAGGAAGACGAAGAGGTTAGGTGACTATGACTACTGGTGCGATGCGATTAAAGTCCAGGTGACACTAGGAGGTGAGGAAGATGCGAGTGCAACTTATTGATAGGGACTCTTATTGAGAGGAAGACATTATATTATATGTAATTAATGAAGTAGAGTTGGTATTATTTGAAATGTAGAAGAAATATGGATAATTTTAGGGTATGAGTGGATGATTTAATGTTGAGATCTGAGGTGAGCGTGGATGTGAGGGGGAGAAGAGTGGATGGGGAGTGTATTGACGTAGGATTATTCAGCAGCGATGGATCTCTCTATAGAGATCAGAACATACAGTGGGAGTGAGGGCAGTTGATAGCGTATAGTGAAGAAGATGAGAAATATTAGTATGATGTGTTTTGGTTTATGTCTCTGTTCTATTCATATGTTTTCACTTACTATATCTCTTATTGAAGGTTATACATGGTCATCGACTGTATAGTTTACTACTCTATACATTTACAGGATTGGTCAAGCTAGTGACTCTACGAACACACTTGAGTGTCGACACACTGACATACGGGGTTTGTCTCTAGAGAGTTACTAGTACTCTGGTTCACTCTTGTAATTAGAGACTGAGTCTAGTAGTCATGTCTTCCATTGTCACACATTTCCAAGATACGGTAAGTGGAGTAGTAGGTTGGGTATTTAGTCTATGTATGTGAGATTAAATACTCTGTGACGATGACGTGTGATCATGGGTAGAGCGACACTCAAGCTGCTGAACGACAGAACACAATCTTAGTCTAGGAGCGGGAGAGCATGAGCACGACACGTGTCTCTCTGTCTGGACGTAGGTGGAGATACGTGTGGGGGTTAGGATATAGAGCAGGGCTGGCGATAACTAGCGAGTAGGAGTTTAGTTTGGAGTATGCTGAGGAAGTATACAATACAGTACTGATTTAGTAATATAGATTAGAAAATCATGATAGTGAGTCGTTGTCAGGGGTTCGACGAGGGAAATGTGAGTCAGACTGCACGGTAGAGGGTTGAGTTCAATATTAACGAAACAGACAGAGATCTGCAGCACTATGGTGTTGCTATGTGATCACTACACAGATTACTACATTATACAGGAGTTATCTATATATCTAGTGTAACACATGTGTGATCTCATCACTGACTAGTCATGTTGACGAAGGGTTCAGTATTACATACGTGTGTACACAACTACATACAGGGAGAGCAGGACATAGTTGGGACGTGTTCGGCTCACTGAGGGATATTATATAGGATCAGAGGCCGTGGATCACTGAGACCATATTAAGATAGACTTGACATAAGTAGACACCAGGGATGTGAAGATGATGTGTGCACACAAGTGAGAGTCAGAGAGCGGCACTCAGAAGGACATTAAGAACAACACATCATCTGCACTAAGTGGACACTCGAGTATTGATACGATCACTATTGGCACACGCGGAGGGACTATTTCAGATTTATGATCTGGAGTGTATGTCACTACTAAGAATCTAGACGAGGACATGCGACACTTGACATGTGGTACACACTAATGGTTGACAATTTGGTAGACATCAGGATCTGTACGTCTAGATGCGTGATGGATTGTAGGTGACATAAAGGTAAGAACAGAGTGTACGGGTGTGAGGATGGAAACGTAGGAGAAAGGAGGCAAGGTGCGGGGTGAATACATCTGTACGAGCGTGTGGCGATTATACTCTATGGTTCATAAGTACGACTAGACTTACAGAGTGTTACGTGTATTTGTTGATGTGTTATTCTGTGTCATGAGTGATGGTAGTATGTGATATCATACTTGACTGAGTGTGACAATGTTGAGGAGAACGGGATTATTTCATCTAGCACAGTGAGACTCGTTAGAGTGATAGGTGTAGTGGTGGGTGGAAATGTATAATTTCTAGCGCTGTGATGATAGGTGTCATCTTGTAGTTTGTAGTGTCTACACAGAGAGTTGACATAGTGGGATATGAGGCACTGCGGGACAAGGAGACACATTAGCACAATGAGACGAGACATGATAGTCACACACATAGGACAAGTGGGTGCGCCAGATTACGTGGAGGTGAGAGAGGTGGGGTAAGTGGGAGATGTGTAGTAATTGACACACTATTGAGGAGGTATGGTGGGTCTACGAGAGTACACACATTAGACGAGTTGACAGGATGAGATGGGAGATGTGCATTGATAGTAGGGATATAGGGGGAGGCGGACGAAGTAAGTGATGGAGTGTCGGAACGATTGTCACGTAGAGTGAGACTCGTATAGTGAAAGATGTGGTGGGTCGGGAGCATCTGCTGGTACTTACCTACTACACGGTCGGAGACAGGTGCAGGATTAGCACAGATGGTGCTAGTTAGTCTCTTGAGGTCTAGGACATGGTGGCTGTGTGTGACATAGGGCAGTACATTGTTAGATAGCTTTATAGACTGGTTAGTATATGTAGATGACTTGGAAGAGGGTGTTGTGGGAGGAACGATGTGTTAGTGATTTGCGAAAGACAGTAGAGGAGAGATTATCTCTTAGTATGTACTGAGTCTGGGGTGAGACACTTTCAGGGAGAGGAGGGGCATTCTGGCAGACACTCACATGAGTAACAGATTCTACTGTATGATAGAGTAGTTACTGCGTTGGGCGTGAACTCTTGATGCGCAGTAGGGGGAGTGGTGGAGAATTGCAATGTATAGGTGGATAAGTGGGGGGAGGGGGTGACGAGAGGTAGGGGGGAGAGTGTTAGGTAAGATGTATGGGGTAAATGGGTTAGTGAAGTGCGAGTGATGCGTGCGGGTAGGGGGAGTGCTAGGACTCGTGAGTGAGCGGGATCGTGAGAGTGATCGTGAGAGTGAGGTGAGATGACGGATAGTATGTCCTGGTCAGGAATGAAATGAGGTGATATTAGGTGAAAAGACTGTTCTACTCTTGATGGGGTGTTGGGGTGGGTAATGTTGTTTTAATGAGGTCATATGGAGGATGTATAGGGGGGATTGAGAGTGGGGACATATAGTCGATTAAAGAGGGTTACGAAATTATGAGTAGGGTGAGGATAGACGTGTTAGGAGAAGGGAAGTACTTGAGAGTGGCATTGTGATGGAGATGTGAAAATTTGTTTTGTTTGACACACACAGACACACACACCACAATCATAGACAGAGGTGAGTTTAAATTGAGAAGGATAGGTGTGTTGGGATAGAAGACGACAGAACCTAGAGTGGGGGATTTAGGGCGGTGTCTTAGGGATCAACTTCACATACAAGACAGTGAGAGTATATGGGGAGTAGTGCATCAAGGAGTAGTTTATGGCAGAGCGATAGATAGGCGGGGTACAGGGAGAGACACATGACGTGGGAGTGCACACATGGAACAGGGGAATGACAGTCTGCAGTGGATAGAGAGAGCGACACAGATATAGGACCTGTGCATTGTTGACATAGAGGTGATAGATTAGGGGAGCGGTGGTAGATACAGCACAGGGAGAGATGTGTGTGATAAGGATATCTCTGATAGGCAGTGGTGTCAAATGGATTGAGTGGAGATTATTTTTGGGTGGTGTGAGTGTGAGACATAGATGAGAGGGTGGGGGGGGGTGGGTAAGTAGGGACGACGCTAGTTATAGGCGTTGTGTATATACATTGTAGATTAGGGTAGGACTGGAATGAGAATGTGTAGGAATTAACTAGGGACAACACAATTAGAGTTCATCTTTGAGTAGGGGGAATGATGGGACTAGGATGTAGAGGAGTTACACTGATTGCTCAACGAGTAGAGAAAACAAGTGGTGAACGTGGGAGAGAGATATGCACATGAGTGTCGTGATAGTGGAGGGTTTGGGTTGGTGTTAAGTGGAGGTTGGGATGGATGAGATCTCTGAAATGTGATAGTATGGAATGATTGAAAGGTTGGTTATCAGTAGGAGATTGGGGATAGTGAGGCGTGAGGGAAGGAAATAAGGGGGTGTGTTGTGACGAGCTCGCAGCGTAGACAATAGAGATAGGTATTGAGGGTGTTAGGGGGGGTCTACAGATAGGCGACAGTGTCGAGTAAGTGGGATGAGACAACTGGAAGAATAGAATTGTGATGTTGGAGAGGGTAACTCACACGATCTTTACACACACGAAAGATAGGGAGACACGGCACGTGGGAGTGAACAGGTTTGGGTGATATTCCAGATGTAGATTGGGAGAAGATGGGAGAGTGACAGTAGGAGTTAGTTGAACTGGTGAGTACAAGACAGGGATCTATATGAGGGAGAGTCGAGACTATAGTCGACAGGGGGAAATACTTGTGGTAGGCGACACACAGTAGAGATGGAGTGGTAAGAGTGGGAGGAGACATAGTCTATGGTGGTCAGATGAGCGTATATAGGACTTGAATGGAACGTGGACAAGGAGGTGACGTCTCAGTTGGTGTTGTGGGGGGTAGCGATATGAAAATGCATGGATGGGAGGGGAGAAAGAGTTGAGGAGTGTAAGGGAAGGGTAGTAGGACATTTCAGGGGGTCAGGTGGGGATAGGTCTGATGCACTGCGTGACATACAAGCGCACTGGTCTCAGGACATGTAGTTGAATGAGAGGATATGGAACTGCAAAGCGGGGACACATAGGTGATCAGATGACGTAAGATGTGACAAGCACTAAGTGAGGTAGTGACAGGGTCAGGAGTGACGGTAGTAGGGAGATCTACGTAAGAGGTGTGGTGTTTATGACGTTTTGAGGTGGAATGATGTGGAATAGGGTAATGGTAATAAGGGGGTGGGATAAGTTGATTTAGGAAGAGGGGGTTTTGTGTTTGTAGTGTGGGTGAAACGTGAGCGAGAGTGATGGTGAGTGAGGGAGTGGACAGGGAAACAAACTTGTTACTGTCAGATGGAGAGGGGGGGTGAAGACATGTGTAGGTTGGGCTGGGGTCATTTGGGTGAGTGGGTTGAGTGAGAGAGACAATCAGGGTCATCTGGTTAGGGGGGGGTGCGACGAGAGATGTATTAGCAATCTAATATGGTAGTTATAACACAGATAGATTCATATGACAGGGATGGTCTCTCTCTATAGACCTTTACAAAATCCAAAAGGTGTGAGGGGGTGGCACGTGGAGGGAGGGGAGGTAGTGAATATGATGTGACACATCAGAAGTGAGGCCGAGGCAGAGGGAGAGGTGAGTTGTTAGGTGTACATAGAGGTGGAGTCTAGGGGAGGGAGCACATGCGACGGGAGAGTGTTATCTCAGATTTGTCTAGGAGTACACTACATGCAGCAAACTGTTATTAATGAGGTGGAGCAGGATAGGTGTGGGGATAGCACGAATGAGAGTTGAATAGTATGTGGGGTTGGTGGTTTGGGTGAATGACGCAGATGCAGAGGGGGCGACATATCTATCAAGGAGTCTGGGGGGGGCAGGATGGTCACCGTGTCGAGGGTGGGTAGTGGGCGAATAGAAGTCAAGATGATGTATCTAGGAGAGCAGTACATGATTGGTTGTTGGTCTCAGAGTGGATTAGAGGACGCGAGGATGTAGAGGGATGGTAGAGCAGTCCTCAGTTGTAGGGGTGGGGAGGCACAAGTAGGAATTGATGAGGAGACAGACAGGTCATTATCTCATGTGAAACACATCGAGACTGTGATATCTGGGGGGCGATTAGGCGGGTGTGAGGGTGTGTTGCAACTGGGAATATGTGGGAGAGAGGTTGTATTGGTATATGAAGTTGGTTGAGCGAGGTAACAAATATGTGGAGGGCTTAGTTACTTCATCGCGGTTACAATTGTAATCATATGGGTACGCGGAATGGGGACAGGATCTGTGTGAGGCGTGATGATGTATATTCAGTAGGGACAAAGGGTGATTCACAGGTTTTGTAAATTGACTGTAATATATTATTGTGAGTTATCAATGTGGAATGACAGAGGAGGTGTGGGGGCGGAGGGTGGTGCACAGGGAGGGACGTGTAAAGATTTATGTTGTATGGATGGATTAAGACGGGGGGAGAAGGGATGGACTATAGACAGTTAGAATGTTATATTATAGGGGTTTTCTAGATGACATATTTGGTGAAGGGGGGGAGACAGGGGAGTCTCTCTCTCTGTGAATGAGTACTATGTTACATGACATCTACGCGAGTAGTTAGCAAACGAGGGGATGGGGGAGACACGTGTGGACTGAGGGACACTAATTAGGATAGAGATAGGGGAGATCTATAGGGAGATAATCTTATGACACACGGCACGGTTGGGTGAGGGTTGGGCAGCTGTGTTACGATCGTAGGATGTGACAGATCAAGGGCAATTCATGTGGCTCACTGGGGGTTCTGATGTGGGGGAGGTGGGGGTACAGAGTCTGGACAATAGTACGTGGGGTGGACACGTATACTTAGTAGTATGAGAGAGGGTAGTTGGATGGTCACAGGGGGTGCACAGGTGGGGTGTGATGTTGATGTGTCAGTTAGGACTACAGTGTTCACTTAGGAGATGTATTAGATGGTGACGAAGGCAACACTACATCTAAGAGGATAGTATATGGGCAGGGCGAGCGACGTGTGAGGGATCAGAAGAGAGAGTATGCGTAAGGTATTACTGACATTTTATGGGTGTGGTATATATGGGTCTTTTGGGGTAGGTATATACATGAGTGACAAGAGACACTAAGGACTGAAGATTTCAATGTATGGAGGACTGTTTGAGACAATGCGTCAACTAATAGTATAGGATTCAAGTAGGTGTGTGGGGAGAGTGGCGATAATCATGTGGGCTAGGATGCTCCAGTTTGCGCAGGAGTAAGATGACGTGTACATGAGCATTTTTTGAGTCAAGGTGATACACTCTGATTGCATTGTGAGACAGATATAGATAGTGACTACAGGGCATGGGCTGTCTTTGATACACATTTGATAGGGAGTTGTTGGTGACTGTGGGCAGGAGTGTTCACATGATGTGAAGTAACAGACCGCATATATGTCTTTCGTGGAATGAGGGGAGATCTAGAGCACAAGAGTAGAGGGATACAAAGACACGTTACACTTAGGGGATAGCTAGAGTGTAATGGGCAGCGCACAGTTGGGTTTGAATGAAAAAAATATATGATGTTGTTGGATGGAAATGTGTATGAATATGTTGTCGAGCAGTGGAGTATACATTGACAGTGCGAGATACACAAGCGGGGCACATCGAGTGAGTGCACAGTCACACAGGGAGATGAGTATACTAGGATTGGGTATCTCTCTAGGTGTATCATAGTCAGATGTGTGTGGTGAGGTTAGATAAGTGTTACAGTCATACTATATGGGGTAAGATATATGGGACATTATGTGAGTGTACAGACACAGTGTGGTATTAAGTGTATAGCAGCGGGTGAATAGTGGACGGGAATACGGGAGTGTGACACTATAGTAGGTTGGAGTGTGGACTTTCTGCGCATGTATTGAATGTAGGAGCTGTTGGGTAGGTGAAGTTCATCTGTCAAAACTGCGACATATCTGGTGCAGTGAAAAGGGGGTTGTGGGTGTGATGGGTGTCACAAAGTACAGGTAAGGGGAGGATCTCTAAGCAGTATGACTTTCGGGCAATGGTGAAGGTGGAGCGGAAGATTGAGTGTACACGGGGTTGGGGTGAGTCTGATAGGAGGTTGGTAGAGAGAGTAGATGATTAGTTGCGTGGTACACACACTATATGTGTGCATTGAGCGCGATGAGAGTGGTTATGCTCACTGACTTGAGCGAGAGAGTCTTATGGAGTAAGTGGAACGTAGTTAGGTGGTGTCAGCAGATATAGTGATCTTACAGTG
This sequence comes from Natrix natrix natrix, assembly GCA_029891615.1. Classification (NCBI taxonomy): domain Eukaryota; kingdom Metazoa; phylum Chordata; class Lepidosauria; order Squamata; family Natricidae; genus Natrix; species Natrix natrix. The sequence goes on along the minus strand of JAKRSK010010606.1, from coordinate 8,053 downwards.
CGTTATGTGGATTGAGTTGGTCAGTGCAGTGACTCAGAGAGTTTCATATATGAAACGAGTTGAGTATTAAGGGTGACACATAGACTATGTCATGATTGGAGGTCGGAATAGGTGGGAGAGCACGTTATGAACATGACACAACGGTGAGTAGTTAGGTAGGATGGGGGGTACTGGAGAACATACATACAGGGAAAGACAGATCGGGGGGTGCTCTGACACTGTAGAATGATGAGAGGTTATAGATCACTTGGGTCTAGTTATTGGGTACACACAGAGGACGAAGTACTTACATTACGATCATATGCGTGGATTGAGGATTGATGATGGATCAAAATTGGGATCTAGATGATCTTGACAGGGGAGATCGAATAGAGAGGGGGGATAATTAGGAGATCACATGATTTGGGAGTAGGACAGACAGGAGAGAAAGTGACACAAACATGGGTGGTTAGGGTCTACTGATGGTGGCACTGGGGCTGTTAGGGTGCAGAATAGTGACACACAGGAGACTAGAGTATGGGCGTGGAATTGAGGAGGGGGTTAATTTTGCTGTCAAACAGTAGAATCCAATACATATGGTGATGGGTTCAGCGTATCTACATAGTGGGTATGAAGAGTAGGTTAAACAATAGAGGTAAGGGAAGGGTAGCTAGTGCGGAGGCGTCACTCTAACGTGATGTTGTAGCGTCAGAGGGATGGTTGAGTCATTTAACACTTGAGTTGGGGTGGCACAATTTTGATTATTTCTAATTTTCAGACGGTTATTATTAAGTGTGTTCGGTGGGTATGTCAACTATATGTGACTAGACACATAGTTAACGAGGAGGTCTTACTCACTAAGTGGTTGGAGTAATAGCTCTGATAGTGTACACACACAGGTTATAGATGAGTCACAGATCAGTGGAGAGAGTAGTGTATACTATTGTGGGATCATAGCCTCACTTAAGTAGACTGACAAAAGCACAGGGCGTAAGGATATATATGTAAGCATCAGAGTAGGGAAGGGGTGGGGCAAACTGTCATGATATACTCTAGTGGACTAAGCATGGTTAATACTACAGAACACGGGGCGATTGAGTCTCTCTGGGGGGACATGGGTGGGGTAAAGAAGTGAAGGTGGGAGACTATGAGAAGGTGTGGGGCGGAGTGATAGAGGGTTAGGGACACACTACCATGACATGATCTCTTATGTGAGTAACGGTTCACTGTCTAGAAAATTTGGGGGGCGACAGTTTTGATGGAGGATTTGGATTGGGTTAGAGGAGTGATGACATAGTGTACGGGGAGGGGGTTGGTGTTGAAGTAGACCTGAGGGGCGTTACGATGAGGCGAGAGTCTACAGACTAATATGTCGGTGGATGAATGTCGAATGGTCAGGACACGAGATCGGATCACAGTGGTAGATGGGGAAGGATAGGAACATTACAACACAGCACATACTCACTAGACAGGGGAGGGACACGACGACACACATGGGTGACAATGTGAGAGAGATAGTAGTTTAGTGTGTTTTAAGGGGTTTATATGGTAAGGGTAGAGAAGGAACAGTGGAGGAGTGGAGGGATGTGGCGTGAGAGAGTGATGTTGGGTGAATGACGGGCATGAGAACGAGTACAACAGTCTACAGAGTGTGATCATGGGTACAATTTTGTGAGGGTGGCAATTGTATAAGTAGATATACTAGCGGGAGCAACAGTAGGGTGTGACAGTAGAGAACAGATAACATCTATACTGAAAGAGTGTGACGAGAGATTGGGTGTGGGCGGTACATGTGGAACAGTGAGGGGGCATTCACACTGGACAGTTAGAGTGTTGGGGCGATGACATAGGGAGGTTGTGGGGATGGTATGCAGGAGGGGGACACATGTAGGTAAGTGGGTACACTCTGACATATCGGGAGTGTGGGCTGGAATGACCTACTAAAACACACGTCCGTGTAGGGATGGGTAAACGCATAATAGCGAGTGTGGAGGGGGACAACAGAGGGAGTAGTGGGGAAGGAGAATTGGGTATAGATAGACTCTGACTATGTGGTGGTGGTGATGTGGGTTGAGGAGGGGACAGACAAGGGTTCTAGTATCAGACACGATATGTGGTGGAGTGGGGTAGTTTAAGCACGTAGTGTGATCGGAGAGACGGGAGGTGATGAGTCTATAATGGAGACGAGGTGTCTCTGGATGGTGGAGGGGCTTACGCTCAAGGTGGGTGATCAGGTGGGAGGATATAACACACAAAGGTTGTCTCTGAGTATCAAGAGAGATTTACAAACTCTAAGTCTGTCGAGTGAGTCTCGATGTCGCTGGACATAGGGTTGGAGTTGTATGGGTGGATCTTATATACTGACAGTGTGTTGTGAGAGTGACTGAGAGGTTATGACATTAAGAGTATGTAGCGTGTTGCAAGGGACATACGGTACATCGTCAAGGGGATGAGTCTCACAGTACACATCAGTGGGCAGACTAGTCAAGGAGAGGATGACAATTACATGTAATGAAGAGGTATGGGACTCAAGGGGCATATCAGTAAACGTAGTTTATAGTGTTGAGCAAGACGAATGCAAAAGAGGGTAAGTGCGGTGGTAGAGGGGGGAGTGATCTTGATGGAGAGTGGGTGGGGGGGGAGGCATTTTGAATAAGAATATTGACTGGTATTTGTATTGATGGATACGTGTTGGAGGGTATAAGGTGATGAGTGAATGACAGAGATTCACAGAGAGCTATAGTCATATTGTATGAGGTAATACGTGTGAGGGACTAGTTGTGGTGGCGTGTAGGTTACATCTGACACAGTTGAGATAGACTAACTTGCAATCAAGGCGTGGGAGGATGAGTAGTATGCTCTTACATAGGAATTGTGCACAGAAGGATTGGGTGACGTGTACACATTTATGTGGAAGAGATGGTGGTGGGAGTGTGAATGTGATTGAGGATGGCAGAAGAGGGAGCAGTCTAGGGAGGGTGAGGACACTTTAGGACAACGGGTGACAGTCTAGAGACAAACGACACACTCAATATGTGGTGGAGGCTACTTATTTGACGGGGGTGCATGGGGGGGAGGGAGGTGAGATCTTATAGATGAGACGAAGAGAAGGTCAGTGGCAAGTTGATATCGCAACACAAGGACATGCGTATTAGGGATAATGAGGGTCAGACAGAGGGGATAGGAGAATGTGGGATACAACTTGAGCAGTGTCGGTGACAAGTGCGGCGAGAGTACTGAGAGTGTGGGCGACAGACACAATGTGAACGTCATAGGATGTGACTTTTGTTATAAGTCTGGGTTAGATGGCAAGGAATTTTGGGAAGTGCGAGGATGTATGCAGTAGATAGGACACAAATGAGGGGTCTTTTGTGATGACACTGAGACTTGGGGTATGAGTATGAAGTGGACGTGATGGAGGAAGAGTGTATAGTGGGTGGCGAGAGGATGATCTATTCGACAATGGATTACTCTATACATTAGACGGATAGGATAATTCTTTGGTGTGCCATCACAGTGGATATGAGCACACAACAGGACGGTTGATACACTAATGCAACGAGATGGAGGAATGTTAGGTGGGGGGTGTTATATTAGTGAGTACAATGTCTGTGTCGTATTGTACAGCACGTGATGAGAGGCGTGGGGGTAGAGGTGGAGGATAATACTAGACATTGGTCACTCTATAGACACAACATTATATAGTTGAGTTTGTGTGGCAACACTGTCGGATTTTGTCTGAGGAACATGTGGTGTTATACTGATTCTAGAGGACGTCACAGTATACACGTGACAGATTTTGAAGTAGATGTGGTCATTGTGGGGGATGTGTCTGTGACTCAATATTAATGAGTTCATAGGACTCAGTGGGCACGCGTTTATTTTCAGGTATGAGTTGACGCGGAGCTTCATATGGGGCGAGGTGTCTGGTCTCACACACCGGCTAGGATTACTGGGATAGCGGGCTTGGTTAGAGAGTCTAGACAAGACGACAGCTAGGGTACTAAACATGATTACGTAGGGGATGTGAGGGGTAAGTGGGGGGGTATGGGTTATGAAGTATGGAGAATAACATCTTAGGAGGATGCTATTTATGACGATCGAAGATCATTTTAGGACTCACGACAGAGGTGAACTACTAATACATAGTGGGTGCACGTCAGGGGGTGTAGGGACTATTGAGTGGGAAGAGACTCTGAGTTAGGGGGCTACATGAGACACAGTGGAAATCTCACTTGGATAGATGTGATGATATACCTATGTGTCAAACATATTAGTAGGATATATATCTGATTATGATACTGCTATAGCTGGAGTATCTGAGGGGGGATTTACTCATCTCTCTACTACTCTATCTCTGTGAAAGTTGAATGTACGGAGGTCGCAGGGGTCTGAAGATGAGTTGCAGGGGCATATCATGTATAATGATTGGGATGTAGGTCAATTAATTAGACGTGGTGCGAGCATGTGAGAATGCGAGTGCGTACATACTGTAGCAAGGTATTGGACAAATGGAGGACTAGTTGGGTGATAGGATAATGTTGAACGAGTCACTTTTGATCTGGGAGAATAGACAGTGGCGGACGTGGACATTCACAGGTAAGTGCGAACAGATGACGAGGATGGGTACACACTGGGATGAGAATGAGACACAATGGAGATGAATTTTAGAACTAGTGATATAGTGCAGCTAGATAGCGTGGAATACATGACATGCAGAATGGGAGGAGTGGGTCATGGTTAATAGTGAGTATGATGTAAGGGTGGAGGGTAGGGATATTGAATACAGAGATGTGTACACCTAAGGTCTAGGGACACGAGAATAACATATGGACTAACCATGAGTGTGTAGGTAGAGGACTAGGCACGTGGATGGGAGTAGGTAGTGACACTGTGGACAACGGGTGGATGTAGAGGATGGTTGGCAGCACGGCGGACTCTTTGGCGATAGAGAGATAAGTAACTGGGTTAGCGTGGTATGGAGGAGTGAGATGAGCTACACGGTACAATGAGGAGAGGTGTAGCATATGCATAGCGAGATACATAGGGGGGTATTAGGCGATGAGGATTAAGGACAGGTCATATACACGACATGACATAAGTAGGGGGTAATTGGACTGACAGGATTATAGGTGTGGACAATTATACTAAACAGGTTAGTTGGAGAACATCTCTATGAGTAGACAGATTAGAGTGTGTGGCGACATAAGACGAAGGGGATATGAACTTGGAGGTGATCACATCTAATGGAGAGGGCTAGCGGGGTAGGGGATTGGACTGGTATACACTTACTTGCATGATGGGGGATCACAGAGGTGTGGGGGAGATACGACATTAGTCGAGTTCGTGGTGTGAGAGGTATTGTGACGGTGGGGAATAGGGGAGGGGTGGATGTACTAAGCGATGATAAGGTGCATACACTGGGAGTAGTCTCTTAGTAGAGGATAAACTGTTAGTTAGAGGAGTGGTGTTTTAGTGGGTGTGGTACATTTTCATCAGTAGGGTTTGAGCAGATGGGTTAGCGAGTGGTAGTTGTACATTTTGAAATGGAAGATATTGGGGCCACTATGAGACATATGTGGAGTGGGGGGGGAAGACGGGAGGGGAGTTATTGCTGGCACGTCTGTTGTGGATATGTTGGGTGGAAAGGCTCGGATGTATAGATCGGGGACAGATCACGGGACACTCTCTCGACTTACGTAACATGATGGGGGGCGATGGTGGGTGGTGGTGAGTGGGTAGGGTGTGGAGAAGTGACGGGCTTAGTTGGGATAGAGTAGGACGTACAGGTACTTTTTGATAGTTGTGATAGATGGACAGAGGAGTGATATCTTTGTAAGATTTGACGGACTGCGGTCACGATGACTGCAGAGAGCGGTAGTATTGGGTGATGCTCACATAGTATAGGCGAGTACTTTGATCAGAGGACTGGGGTTGATCAGAGTTTATAGATGAGGCGGATAGGGGGGGGGGTCAAGAGATGAATAGATCAGGGAGCTGGGCAACAGGGTTTGGGGGCACACACAATAACACAATCACACAATACACACAATGGTGTGTGCGGTGGGATGTTAATGAGACGGTTCATACAGGTGCGTCTAACAGATTTGACAGGTTTAGAGGATAGATGGGTGTGGGGGGGAGATGGGGTGTTAGCATTAAGATATTTTTTAAGGTTTACTCATTACAGGTTCATGAGAGGGGGTGGAGTCTCATGTTGGAATAGACGGCAGACATTGGTACTCTAATTGATATGATATTTCATATTATGTTATGCGAACGATAATGCCGTGGTTTAGTACAGACTGGAGGGCTCAGCGGTCTTACAGCGTCAGTGACTTTAGGGTAGAAGCATAGCGAGTGGGGACATTCACGGCATCACAGTCTATGAATCGAGAGGACAACGGAAGTATGTGATAGATACACAGTACTATCAGTATGAGGACACAGTCAATAGGAGAGTGTATGAATGGGTGGGTGAGATAGAACAAAGTTGGTTGAGTTTGTTATAGTATGGCGGAGAAGGGATATAGGTGGGGGGAAAAGGAGAAAGAGTGGTAAGAGTGAGCAGGTAATGAGGGAGGTAACTAGTGGAAGGGTGTTGGAAGTATTGATTGTTGTATGAGAGAGAAATGGGGGAGATATGATGAAGTATGAAAATTAGGGGGTATGGTGTAAGGGGGGGGTAGGGTGAAGGATAGAGGGTAGATATGTTTGGAGAGGTAATTTGGATGGGGTATATTAAATGAGGAAGTAGTAAAGGTAATTAGTTAGAGATGAGTTGTGGAATAAGGATGGAAGGATGATGTGGGGAATATAGTAATTTTTGGGTGAAAAGATAGGATATGAGGTGGAGGGATGTGTTTGATTTAAATAGGGTGTAATTAAAAATTAGGGAAAAAAGGAGTGTTAGATGGAGGTGATGGTAAAGATGGGTTTGAAGATTGATGAGATATGGTTTGGTAGGGGGTTAGGTAAGGTAGGGGAAGGAGGTTGGGAAGGAGTGGGGTATTAATTAAAAGAAAGAGGGAAGGAGGATGTGAGGGCATAGGTATAGGGGAGAGGGGTAAGGGGGTTGAGGAGGGTGGGGAAAGTAGGGGATTTGTTATGATGTTGGTTAGAGGAGAAGGATGTATTTGAGAGATAGTGAAATGATTGTGGAGGGGTAATATTGGTATGTTAGTTAAGAGTGATGTTGGGGATTTTGGGGGTTTAAATGGAGGGGTGTAAAATAGATGGTAGAGATATTTTTTGGGAAAGGGAAGACGGAAGTCATTGGGTAGTTCTATTTATGGTTATGTAGGGAGATAAGGAGAAGATTGAAGTTTAGAAGTATGTGATGGGTATTGGTTATTAGGATATTGGTTGTTGGAAGTGAGTGAAGTATTGAGGATTATAGGGTAAAAAGAATATTAAAGGTTTTATGAGTTGGATGAAGTGGGGGGTTGGGGTGGTGAATGAAAAAAGGGAAAGGGGTTGTGGGAAATGGAGGATAATGGTGGGAAAGGATTGAAATTTTATGGTTGAAGGGGGGGGGGTATATGGAGAATTGGGGAGGGAGGATATGGTTGTTGTGGATATGAGGTTGATAGAATTGATGGATAAATAGTTATAGACAGGTTTTAATGATATGAAATATGTTGTATTGTTCGATAGTGATGAATGGGTGTTGGAAAGGGGGGGAATTTTGGGAGTTGTATGTTAGGAAATATTTAAGGAATTATTTAGATTTATTGATAATAATTAATTAATGAAAGGTTTTGAAAATGAAATGATTGGTAAGTAATTATGATCGGAGATTGTAGTATGAAGTAACATAGGTTAATTATGTTACGTTTTATGTTTTAATATTAAAATTTGTTGTAAGTGAGAGAGTAAGTGGTTAAGTATTGTTATGTAGGGTACTAGGTAACGTGAGATTTTAATAATTCGGAGGTGAGATAAAAGGATATAAGGGTTAGAGTAAGAATGGGTTTAGTTTATGGGGGGTTTGAATGGAATAATGAAAATATAATTAGTGATATGAGGGGATGGAGGGTAAAGTGTTTAGATGAATAGGAGGAATGAAGACCTT
>JAKRSK010010605.1:1627500-1738060 GCA_029891615.1 Natrix natrix natrix | reverse complement strand
ACCGGATTTCCAAAGAATTGCACCGGTAGAACACACATCACACACACTACACTACTCCCATCACACAGCAGCCGCCCTACCGCAAAAAGAAATTTAGACGTCCATTGTGTGGGATGGGGGATGTAGGACCAGGTGAGTGTGCTTCTACTCCAATTGCTCTACTCAAGCATTGTGGTGAGGTCCTCGTCTGGCTAGTTACGGTAATGCTCTGTTACATGCGGGCCATCCCTTGTTTTGCGTGGCACGGCGTACTGCGCTTAGTTGGTCTCAGAACGCGGCAGGCCGCGCGGGGGCAGTGATGGGGACGTAACGAGGTACTGTCCCACGTGACAGACCTCTCCCTGCGCGCAGCGTGTCATCTGGGCTGCCGAGTGGTCTTCGGGGGTGCGTTATCAGGTGCTTGATTACCATCTTTAAAGCGCTCCATGGCACGGGACCTAGTTACTTGCGGGATCGCAATCCTCCCACAATACATCCCCTGCGGCCAATTCGCTCACACAGGGAGGGACTTCTTCCTGGTGCCGTCCCTAGGTAGCAATGCCAAAGGGCGACACCGAGGAGTAGGGCCTTCTCTGTGATGGGCCCAACCCTCTGGAGATTGACTCCCCCGACATTCAGCGACAACTACCCAATCTCGCTCCTTCCGCAACTACAAAGCTCACGAGCCCACCTGTTTCAACTAGCCGGCCGGCACTTAAATGAGATTAAATTATAACTACAATTCTCTATATCCCCTGACGTTTTGGGGCTGTACTATTGATACAATTCATAAATTGTTTTAGAAGTGCTGTTAATTGTGTGTTTTAACTCGCATGATTAGATTTAATAATGTATTGCAATATGCTTTGTGTGTAAATCTTCCTCCTTCTGGTCATTTGTTTGTATTATTGTAAGTGTATCGCCGCCCGGTTCCCTTTGTGGGAGAGGAAGCGGGGGCCTATTAAATTGAATTAATAAATAAATAAGATAACATAAAAGCTGGTAGAACTATCCTAATTGAACGTGATGACGGAGACTGTGGCACGAGTGCCATAGGAGGGCAGTCGGGGAGCCCTCTCCTGCGGGCACGCCAAGACTGGTTGCCCAGTTGTAGCACAACCGGCATGGGCATGTGCCGATCCAGCCAGCCAGCCTGATTTTCAGGATAGTTGCTGTGGCTGGCGTGGATGTGGGGCGCATAGCGGTGGTGGGGGTTTGGGGGGGGTGTGTGTCGGTGGGGAGATGGGCGTGGAGTGGGTGATTGACGGAGTTGTGGGGTGAGGGTGGAGTGGTGATGGGGGGAGGGAGGGTAGGGGTGGGGGCTGTGTAGGGGGATGAGTGGGTTGGTGGGTTGGGGGGTTTGGGGGGCGCCGGTTGGGAGTGGGTGGGTGGTCAGTGAGGGGTCGGGAGTCAGGGGGGGGGGCTGCGGGGGTGGGGGACGATGGATGGGGGGGGGATGGGACTTGGGGCGGGTGTGGTGGGGGGGGGGGGGTGTGGGTGTATGATTAAGATTCTTATTTTGGTTATTAATGTTTCTCTTACTCCAACAAACACCCCAATCACCCCCATTTCAACCCAAGCACCTCAACCTCAACAAACACCCACACCTCCCCTACTACCAGAAATACGAACACCCAACCCAAAACCATCAAGTATAAATGAACTCCCCAAAGCATCTAAAAAACAACACCCACAAACCAAACAACCCAAATGTTTCTACAAAATAAAACCCAAAGTCACTCTTTCTTGTCCACCATTTTAGTTTCCACGAGACACAACACACCCCCCGCCCCCCTCCTACCGCACCTTCCCTCAATCCCCCCCCCCCCCCTCCCCCCAACCCACAACCTCTCTCCCAACACACCATCCCCCCCCCCCACTCCCCCCCCCCCCGCCCCCCCGCCCCCCTCCCCCCCCCCTCATTTTCTCTAAGCCATGTTAGGAACGAGCCGTTTACTTGTATAATATACATATGCGATATTGATTAGAGCTTGAAATAATTTGTAGTATACTTATATAAAATGGTGGCCAACGTTAGCCATGACATGAACCCACTACCCAACAACAATACTCAACTCGACTGACCCCCCCACCCACAGAACCCACTCCACCCCAGAAGGCCACCCACGCTCACTTGTTGCGCGAAGCGGTGGGGGGGTGGTGGGGAACGTGTTTTTGGTGGCGAGTGTGTGCGGGTGGTGTGGGTAGGGTGTGGTTGTGGTGTTGGGGTGAGTGGGGGGGGGGGGTGGTAGTGGTGTGGGGGGGTGAGTGATTTTTGGGGGCTAATTTCTGGTGGTTGAGGGTGGATTGGGTAGGTGGTGTTTGGTGGTGGTGGGGGTGCGTGGGAATGGACTGTGTGGGTGAGTGTGATGAGGAGAAGGTGGGTGTTGGCTTGGAGGTTGGCTCAGGGCTGGGGGGGTTGTTGTAGTGGGTTATTTTTGTGGTTGGTGTTTCGTGAGTGACTCTAGATGAGGGTCTTATTATTTATTAATTCTTATCAATTATTGATAGTTTTTTTTGTTTCATTCTTTTGTCTATAATTTCATTGTTTATTTTATAATTAATTATTATTAGTAATTTAAATTTATATTATTAATTATCTATATTATCAATTTTTATTTATTATTATTTTCCATTATTTTTTATTTTTATTTAATTTACATAACTTTACCAGTATCACGACATTTTTAACATAATGCTCTAATTTTAACTAAATTTAACTAGCATTTTATTATTAATTTTCATATCTCAACCTGTGTCTTTCCAGTAATAGTGTAGTCCTATTTCTTTTGCTATTTGTCAATAAATGTACTCTTGATGTGAGAGTGATTTTTTTCACACCAGTAAACAAACAGGGACCGCTGGTGTGAACACTTCCGAGATGTGGAGCGTGTCTGATTCCCCCCCCCCCCAGCATCTCACCTTATTCTCCAAAGCACCTGAAGGCAGGACAAGAAGCAATGGATGGAAACTAATCAAGGAGAGAACCGACCTAGAAATAAGGAGAAATTTCCTGACATTGAGAACAATGAATCAGTGGAACAACTTGCCTCCAGAAGTGATGGGTGCTCCATCATTAGAGGTGATCAAGAAGACACTGGGCAGCCATTTGTCCAGAATGGTATAAGGCAGTGATGACAGACCTTTTTGTCGTTGCGTACCGAAAGCGCAAGCGCCAGCACACGCTCATGCCCACACTCATAATGCAATGCATGTGTGACATCCCCCGCCCCCCCTGCGCATTCACACCCAACACCCCCATGTTCCCTCACCCCCTGCGCAAGCAACACCTCCCCTGCACCCCGTTTTGGGCCTAGCAGGCCTCCCTGAAGCCTCCTGGAACAAAAAATGGGGCTTGGGGGTGCCGCCCCTCCCGTGTGACCCACCCCTCCCCCACGCATGCACACGACCCCCCTTTCTCCCCACGTATGCGCCCCACATCCACGCATGCACAGCAGAGACCTGAAAATCAGCTGGCTGGCTGGAGGCACATGCGCATGCGCGGTGGTGCTAAACTGGGGCAACAGCTTGCGTGCCCGCAGAGAGGGCTCCCCATGCCACCTATGGCACGCGTGCCACAGTTCGTCATCACGGTTATAGGGTCTCCTGCTTTTATTTTATTTATTTATTTATTAATTCAATTTATAGGCCGCTTCCTCTCCACAAAGGGACTCGGGGCGGCATACAATTCAATATACAAACAAATGACGAGGAGGAGGTATATACAAAAACATTTTGCAATACATAAATAAATAATCATGAGTTAAAACAACACAATAAGATTAAAACAATTAAAATACCCAAAACGTCAGGGGGATTAGAGAATGTAGTTATAATTTATAATTTAAGCCAGGCCGGCTAGTTGGAACAGGTGGGTCTTGAGTTTTGTGCGGAAGGAGCGGAGATCGGTAGTTGTCCTAATGTCGGGGGGGAGGTCATTCCAGAGGGTTGGGCCCATCACAGAGAAGGCCCTACCCCTCGGCGCCGCCCTCTGGCATTGCTTAGAGGACGGCACCCGGAGGAGTCCCTCTCTGTGAGAGCGAATTCGTCGCAGGGATGTATGGGGCAGGATACGATCCCGCAAGTAACTAGGTCCTGTGCCATGGAGCGCTTTAAAGATGGTAATCAGCACCTTGAAACGCACCCGGAAGACTACAGGAAGCCAGTGCAGCTCGCGCAGGAGAGGTGTCACATGGGAGTACCTCGTAGTCCCCATAACTGCCCGCGCGGCCGCGTTCTGGACCAACTGCAGTCTCCGGGTGCATCTCAAAGGGAGCCCCATGTAGAGAGCATTACAGTAATCCAGACGGGACGTCACCAATGCTTGAGTAGGCAATTGGAGTAGAAGACCACCAAGGTCCTACATCCCCCTCCCACAAAAGTAGACGTTAATTCTTTTGGGTAGGGCGGTGTGTGTGTGTGTGTGTGTGTGTGTGTGTGTGTGTGTGTTCTCCGTGTGCATTCTTTGGAAATCCCGGATGAAATTCTTCATCTTTTCCTTAAACATTCAAACAAATCCGAACTCTTAAATGTTTGCTCATTTTCACTTTGTGGGCACAGAGTTTCGACATTTGGCAGCTGCTGAGGGGATCTGTCAAGATGTATGGTGAGCCCCAAGAAACAAAACTGTGAGAACTATGAATATTTACATTATTTTTAGAGGGGTTTCTTCTTCTTTTTTAACATTTATAAACAATAATACAGGAGATTTTGGCACTAAACTCAAAATGTTACACTTCTTTCTTATATGACAAAAGAAACAATGCATGGCTTGGTATCATTTACTAAGGTGACATAACAGCACAACTTCAGTAGTTATCTGTTCATTCCTAGCTATCCCTCTTTTTTTAAAAAAAAACAGTGTTTTGTTTTAAATAAAATAGGTTTTCTTTCACAGAAAGAAAAGAGAAAGATTCAAGAGTTAATTACACCCATTCTGGCCATCATTTAATGTTGCTCAGGGCAGCAAAGTCAGAACGCTTTCCTTTCACTAGCTATAATGTTTTATTATCATCACTTTCTTTCTTCTTCCAATGAATTTCAGGATTGAAATCTTTTGCTCTCCCCTGGAGGTCTCAGAAAATTGCCTCGCTCCCCCGTCCAGCCATAGCTTTAAAGAAAGGCCAACCCTTGGTTGTAAAATAAGCAGGACTTGTATATGAGATTGAAGTCGTGATAATTACACGTTGGTCAAAAAAACAGGATGAGATGAACTATTATGTAAATCAAACTGTGGAGGCAAGGTCAAGTAAAACCAAGGATTCTGATACGTGGAACATAGTTTTTTAGAACATTTCTACAAGAAAATGACAACATGCGCTTTGCTTAACAAGAAATGAAATTATAACATGTATAGGCCAGTGGTGGCGAAGCATCAGGCGGAAATATCGCGCACGCATGCGCTCGTCAAGGCCACACTCTGGAAAAGGCAAACCTCCGGGTTCTAGTGTCTAGCACGCCCGATGATCAGCTGACCAGTGCACATGCGCGGGCCTGTTTTGGCACTCTCCGTGCATGCAAATGGATCACGCTCTGGAAAAGCCAAACTTCCAGCTTCTGGCGTACATGTGCACCCGGCAATCAAATGGCCAGGGTGCATGCGCACACCCGATTCTTGGCACCGCCACGTGCGAGAAGGACAGATGATTGTCGCATGGACATGCGTGTCAGAAACCTGGAAGACAGGCAAGGCTGCGCATGCCGGGGGACATGGCTTCATGTGCCACTTTGGGCACGCGTGCCATAGATTCGCCGTCACGGGTACAGGCATTCCTCTATTTATGATGACAATTTCCATTGCTGAATGAGGTGGTGGCTCACTGACTTGTGCCTGATTTTTACAACCTCTTTTTTGCCATGGTTGTTAAGCGAACCACTGCAGTTGTTAAGTGAATTATACAGTTCTTAAGTAAATCTGACCCTTTGGATGCCTATGGGGATTCTCAAGTCATTGTTGTCCCAAAGGTGCTTTTTTTTTTTCCCAAGAGGCAACTAGACTTTCTGGATCTTCTTTGAAGATGTTTCGCTTCTCATCCAAGAAGCTTCTTCGGCTTCCCCACCATCCAGTCAGAGCTGAAGAAGCTTCTTCGATGAGAAGCGAAACGTCTTCGAAGAAAAACCAGAAAGTCTAGCTGCCTATTGAAAAAGCGCCTTTGGGGCTGGAGCATTTGAACTTACAGCAACGGTGAAAACTATGGCTTACAACCCTTGCAGCATTTCAATGGTCATACGATCCCAGAATTCCACAGTCAGGCATGCTCAGTTGCGACCTGCCGCCCTCCGCCCTGGGATTCGGCCACGGCACCGACTGCCAGAGCTGCGCGGAATCCGGGGCGCGCTTGTCGGGCGAGGGCAGTGCAGATGGGGAGCGGACGGAGCGGAGGAAGCCTCTCCCCCCCCTCGAGTCTAGGGCAGCGAGTCATTCGATAGGAAACTTGCCTCTTGGAAGGAATGACTCGGCTTGGCTCCTGCTTTGTCTCTCCTGTCTCTTCGCTTCTCCGTTCGGTCGTTGGGCGGCAGATCGAAAGAGGGAGCCAAGCTGGGTCATTCCTCCCAAAAGGCAAGTTCCCCATCGAATGACTCGCTGCCCTGATGATGAGAGGTTAGGCTGTGCCTCACTTGCCTCACCTGACTGCACGTCACTGTATAACAATCCAAATTCAGGCTTTGTGATCTTCCCAGCTGTCTTCCAACAAGCAAAATCAATGGTGGAAGCCAGATTTGCTGAACAACCACGCGATTCGCTTAACAACTGCAGTAATTCGCTTAACAGCCAGGCCAAAAAAAAATGTTAAATTGGACGTGACTCACAACAACCCCCTTCCTTAGCAACATAAATCCTGATCTTAAATTACTTCTTAATTCTGGACCACAAAGAAGTGAGGGGGGGAGGGGGGTCAACCGACGGCATTTTCCAAAGCAAGGAGAAGGCAAGGCAAGAAACAACGGATGGAAACCAACCTAGAACTAAGAAGAAGTTTCCTGACAGTTAGAACAATTCACCAGTGGAACCACCTGATTCCAGGAATTATGGGTGCTCCATCATTGGAGGCTTTTTTTTAAAAAACAACAACTGGACAATCACCCTATATACCACTCTGAAATGGTCTAAGGCCATAAGGGTGAACTTATGGCATGTGTGCCACAGTTGGCATGCAGCACCCTCTCTGCAGGCATGTGAGCTGTCGCCCAGCTCAGTTTCACCGCGCATGCATGCGCGCCTCCCATCAGGCAGCTGATTTTTTTTGGATCTCTGTCCAGAGGTGGGTTGCTTCCGGTTCGGCCCAGTTCAGCCGAACCGGTAGTGGAATTCAGGCCTGGGTCGCAGAAACGGCAACGACCCAGGCCTGCCACGCCCCCGTACCAGTTCCCTCGCTGCCACTGGGCCGCTACCATTTGGTTTTTTAGTGACTGCGTATGCGCGGTTCACTGTAAATTGTTATGTGTTCATGCGCAGATTTCCATTGAACAGCGCACACGCGGGGGCGGGGCACATGAAGGAGATGCACACACATGTGCAAGGGAGTGGGGAGTCATGCAAACATGTGTGGGGGCAAGGGAGTTGCAGGCGCATGCACTGGGGGTGGAGGGAAGCGCGGAGGGAGGTATGCGCCCCCACCCCCATGGCCCGTTTTTGGTCCCAGGAGGCTGCAGGGTGACCTACTAGGCCCAAAACGGGGAATGGGGTTTCAGCACACGCAGAGAGAGAGAGAGAGAGAGAGAGAGAGAGAGAGAGGCCTGTTTTTGCACGAGGCTGCAGGAAAGCCTACCAGGCCCAAAATGGGGCATGGGGCGTTGCACATTCATGCACGGGGATGGGGGGAGCGCAAGGGTGTCTCTCGTGCATGCATAGGAGGGTAGGGGGTGTCGTGCGTACACTGCACTATGCATGCATGCTTTTGGCATGTGACGACAAAAAGGTTAGCCATCACTGGTATGGGGTCTTCTGCTGGAACAGGGGGTTGGACTAGAAGACCTCCAAGGTCCCTTCCAACTCTGTTATTCTGATATTTGTGATAATGTCAACATTCCCCTAAAACGTTCATAGTATTCTGCCTTTCTCCATCAGCCTTAAAGGAGACATGCTGACTCCCTGAATGTATGCAATATGTAGATGTACCCTACATATTTACTAAAAAATGAGAGAGCAAATCCCTCCGATCTTTATGAATATTTATTCTGCTGCTTAATGGTTCCCTCTAGCATGGATTTGTGCTACTTCTTCACATTGGCATTTTCCCTGAAGTGAGGAAATAATTTCTTCCGGAATCCCCCCCCCCCTCTTTCTCTGCAACACATTAAAAATTATCTGCCGCCTCCTTTGCATTCAGTAATGCAGAAATTATTGCAACACTTAAGATACCATTGTTTGTGGAGGAGAATTTGGGGGAAGGGGGATGAAGTAAAACAAAAAACCCTCCTAGATACAATTTTCCAGCTCAGCCCTAAAACCTTTAGAAGACCAAAAAATGTTGATCAGGTTGGAAAATTTAGTGGGAGGCAAACATCCCTCTGGCAAAGCCAAAGAGAGTAGTTTCCTAAAAGGAAACTATGTTCATGGAGTAACTGCCTCTGCTGTTTCAAATCCCCATGGACTGTGTAGTCCTGCCCCGTTAGCTCATTGATACACCAACAGCCTCACTGACTTCATTAGGTGCACAATGTGCGATGGAATTTGGCACCGACTTACAGGAGGGAGTAAAGAGAAACCACAGCCTTGCATCCTTGCTAGGCAAAATGCAGCTCAGAAAAGATCCAACTTAATTCTTCACAGCGTTTATCAAATAGTTTTTTCAGAGTGTGCTTTACTCTGCCACGATTCTGCCTATTGTAGGTGAAGAGCAATAAAGAAAATGAATTGAGCATTTGAGTGTCGTTCTTGGTTTCCTGGGCCTGACACATTGTGCCGGGCATATGAAAACTAGAGAAAAGCAACAAAGAGGAGAGGAGGAGCCAATGTCGCGATGAGACAACTTGCGATCTCAATGCTCTGAGATGCTTTTCTCTGGTTTTCATATGCCTGGCACAATGTGTCAGGCCAAGGAAACCAAGAACGACACTATCTAGATTTGCCCATAAAGTAATACAGGTCATTCCAACCGACACTATCTTCTTAAAGAGTTCTACAACAAATATGATTTTCAGCAAGGTGTGTTCGGCATGGTATGCTTGAACAATGTTGACACCAACTATGGACAAAGGTGGAGAGGTCAGAAAAGTAATAACTCCTTAGCTGAATGGTGGAAGAAATTTCTTTAAGGCTATAGGGGGCACCTGTGGAAAAATTATTTCAAATTCCTTGAACAAAAGCAATTATTTTCTCCAGTGACCCCAGCGAAATCAGAAGCAAAAGGACATCCTTAAAAAAAAATAAAAGAGGAGGAGGAGCCAACGTCGTGTGAATGCTCCAACACTGGGGGTTTTTATGAAGATCATGGATAACCATTTGTCTAAAGTGGGGTAGGGTTTCCTGCCTGAGCAAGGGGTCGGACTAGAAGACCTCCAAGGTCCCTTCCAACTCTGTTATTCTATTCTATTCTATTCTATTCTAAATATTTGATTATCTCTGTTTGCAATTGAACACCTTGCTACTGTTCCCAAACATATATACATAGAAGTCCTCAACTTATAGCTGTTCATTTATTGAACCCTCAAAGTTACAATGGCACTGAATTCAAACAGTCACTAAAGAAATAGTTATAAGTTGAGCACTACCTATGAATGACATGCAGGAGTCACGGATATGCTTGCTACAATGATAAATGCCATTCTAGGTTGCATCAATAGAAATTGGTTTCAAACTCATGAGAAGTCTATGTTCTTTTATCTTCTATCTCCTTCAGGCCTCACCTGGAGTCCTTGATCATATTCTGGGCAACATATTTTAAGAAAGATTCAGAGAAACCAGGACAGGTGCAGAAAAAAATGCAAAGAATTAGATCTGAATGTGTGCAGCTTGGGTACTTATTGCTAGAGTCAGCAAATCTTTTCTGTAACTTCCCATGCCATCAAGGACAGGTTCTCTTTATCTTATTTGCCAGATATGAACAGACTATGTTAATTTTCCACTAAAATCGATGTAAAGCATTTAACTTTGGGGAATTGTGTCCTATCTTAATTGATTTTGGAGCCGGCTTTCTCTTCATCGCTGACTTTCTCCTCATTGGTACAGCAACGGATGCTTGCTCTGAAGCACATGGGTGATCAATAGCAAGAGATTCAATTTCTTGAAATTCTAGGTCTTCATATTTAACCTTCTAGCAACCTCATAAGGAATATTTGACCAAGGTGGCAGGGAATCGAATGGTTTAGAAATGGTTCATCACAACCAGCCAGATGTTTGGACTGAATTTGGCATTAAGAGATTAACAGAGTCGAAAGGGACTTTGGAGGTCATCTAGTCCAACCCTCTGCTCAAGCAGGAGACTCTGCACCATTTCTGACAAATGGCAGTCCAATCTCTTCTTGAAAGTCTCAAGTGATGAAGCTCCCACAGCTTCCAAAGGCAACTTCTGTTTCATTAGTTGATTGTTCTCACTGTCAGAAAGTTCCTCCTTATTTCTACCCCAGGTTTTCTCAAAACACCTATACAGCACCTTATTGGCTGAGGACAAACTGGGGGTAGGGCTGAAATGCGGGGTACAATTTGTAACTTTTTCGTGCAGGAAAACTTAGTTCTAGCCTGACTTTGCTGCAGCCAGTATCCTTTAGTCCAAGAACCTATCACTTCAATCAAATGGAGTCGAGGGTGTTTCTTTCCTTAGGGACTTATCTGGGGCAGGCCTGACACCTAGCATCGTCCAGATTAGCAATATCAATGAACCAGACTTTTTTTCTTTTTGAGTGAATGTTATATCGGACATGTTATGAAAAAGGCACTTGTCAATTTGGGTTTTAAAGTCCCGTAAGATCTTAGCCCATTTGTTTTCCAAAACCTTCTCAACTTGATTTTCCCAGTATATCCAAATCCAAATCTCTGGCAAAGTTTCCATTTTTTTTATTATTATTAAAGGTAAAGGTAAAGGTTCCCCTGCACTTGCCTGCTAGTCATTTCTGACTCTAGGGGGCGGTGCTCATCTCTGTTTCTAAGACGAAGAGCCAGCGCTGTCCGAAGACATCTCCGTGGTCATGTGGCCAACATGACTGAATGCCAAACGCGCACGGAACACTGTTACCTTCCCACCAAAGGTGGTCCCTATTTTTCTATTTGCATTTTTACACGCTTTCAAACTGCTAGGTTGGCAGAAGCTGGGACAAGTCACGGGAGCTCACTCCGTTACGCGGCGCTAGGGATTTGAATCACCGACCTTCTGATCGACAAGCTCAGTGTCTTAGCCACTGAGCCACCGCGTCCCATCATCATTATTATTATTACATACACAAAAATGTGAAATCCCAGCTGCCAATTCTTTGGCCTTCATGCACCCTGGGTTATTTATCATTGAAAGCAGCTAATCTATGCAGGGTGATCATATACTAGAAAAATAACCCTCTTGACCTGACAAAAAAGATCATTATCAAATTTTATGGCTTAGCAAAACTCAAGAAAAAAGAGGAAGGAGAATCTGTGGGGGGAAAATCCAATCCTGAATGAGGCAAAATTAATGTTTCAACTCAAGAGACCATCCCAATATTCATGGATGTGTTGATCAGTGACGTCTTGAAAATCTGTCTTGAGTGGGTAAGATGCAGTCAGTACGACAACACCGTGGCTCCCATTTGTCTAATTCAGGGGTGTCCAAACTTGGGAACTTTAAGACTTGTGGACTTCAACTCCCAGAATTCCCCAGCCAGCTGGCTGGGGAATTCTGGGAGTTGAAGTCCACAAGTCTTAAAGTTCCCAAGTTTGGACACCCCTGGTCTAATTAAATAAGAAAAACTGTCCCACTGCTTCTGGCTCTAAGCAAGAAGGATGATCAGGGAGGACTGATCACCAGCGTTGAGGTAGGCAGATGTTCAAACATAGCCATAAAGAAAGAAAATAGTAGGACACCCTTCTAAAACAATGCTTAGGGTATGTTTTCTTGGTCTCATTAAAGGAAATTGCAGCCGTTCTGCATAGCAAAGCATTTTAAAAGTTCAAATGTGTACCACAATGCTGAAGAGTGGCCTCATTTGCAATGTGCTTAATACATGATGGCATTGGTGAACCTCTGGCTGAGGGCCAACCATTGTGGTGACCAAATAATTTTTCTCCGGTGCTTTTTAAATTAGAAAACAAAAAGCAAGATCAACATTTCATAAATATAACATGCAAAATTACCCTCTGATACTAAATAGGTTTTATATGATTTGGCATTTTCTCTTCCTATTCCTAGATGTGGCATAGAATAGAATAGAATAGAATAGAATAGAATAGAATGGAATGGAATGGAATGGAATGGAATGGAATGGAATGGAATGGAATGGAATGGAATGGAATGGAATGGAATAGTCTATTGGCCAGGTGTGATTGGGCACACGAGGAATTTGTCTTGGTGCATATCAGAGGTGGGTTCAAACTGGTTCAGACAGGTTTGGCCGAGTACGTAGTAATCTGGCGCCCACCCACCCGAATCAGTTCTATTGTCGCCGGCGCCATCTTTATTTTTGTTTCTGTGCATGCAGAATCTCCATTGCAGAATAGTAATTTCCCCCCTTTTCTTACGTTCTGCGCATGCACAGACCTGTTTCGGTGTAAATGCTCATGCATGTGGAACACGCCAAACCGGCAGTAATGCCGGTAGCAACCCACCACTGGTGCATATGTTCTCAATGTACATAAAAGAAAAGAAAAGTGGCTCAGAGGTTAAGATGTTGAGTTTGTAGGCTGGAAAGCCATCAGCCTGGCTGGGTTCAAGAACCATGCCATGCATTGGGTGAGCTCCTGCCCTTGCCTCAGCTCCTGCCCACCTACCAGTTTGAAAGCATGCAAATGCAAGTAGATAAATATGTACCACTTCGGTGGGAAGGTAATAGCACTCAGTGATGTCCACGTGACCACAGAAATGTCTTCGGATAGCACTGGCTCAACGGGCTTGAAATAAAGAGAAGCACCAACCCCTAAAGTTCGCAACAATCAAGTGGAGTAAAATCCTCAGGGACTCCTTTACTTTCTACTTCCTATTGCTAAGATCCAGTGCCTTGGGACAACTACAATTTACTCAACCGTTCCTTTATCTTGTTCCTTCCTATTTTTTAACTATATTATTTCTTGCAAAGCTATAAATGAACTAATTGGCCAAATAATTTTGCTTTAAATTAGAGGTGCAAAACACACAATCTAGGGGTCTGAATTGCACTGTGATTCCCCCCAAATCTCTGTGGGCATCCCCCGAAGACAATTCAAAGTTTATTGCCAAATTGCTTTTTTTTTTTATTGTGTCCAAAGGATCAAATAATTAAATCTGTGAAAATATCTTTCACGGGTGGTTTTACTTCCAGATTGCAGAATGGTAATTATATTTAAATTGGAGTTAAATTAAATCAGGTTTTGTTCTACTCTCTCCTATTTTGGGATTATTGGACACAATTCAAAGTCCAAAGGAATGAAAACATTTGTATATCCATGCCTTGAATTAAGCCAGCTTGCTATCCTCGTATTGTATCTCAAAACAGCCAATTGCAGTGTTCAACCAGAGTAACCATAGTACAAATAAGGAAAAGGTTCCCCTCGCACATAAGTGCTAGTCGTTCCCGACTCTAGGGGGCGATGCTCATCTCCGTTTCAAAGCCGAAGAGCCAGTGCTGTCGGAAGACGTCTCCGTGGTCATGTGGCTGGCATAACTAAATGGCCACACCCACCCAGCAACCAGGCAGAGAACCGGTTGCTAAAATTTTTCAATCCCCATCCCTACCCACTCCCTCACCAGTCTGCAAAACCAGTAAGGTTGGGGAACTCTGGCCCAGAAGACTCCCAAGCTCCCTTCCAACTCCGTTACTCTGTTATTTGGCAACATGGTAGATATAATTTCAGACCGCCTCTTCCAGGGACATCAATATGTCCTATGTAGTCTTTATGCAGGGTTTAGGGCAGTGATGGGTTCTGGATCCCGTTGCAACCAGTACGCTGCGACAGGGCTGGACGTCCACTTCGGGCATGCCCACTGTGCATACATGCACATGCCACCGCCCTGTGATGCCCCAGCTGCTTGGCGAGATCACACAGGTGCCATACTCTGTGCGTGCATGCACAATTGGCCCGTTTCCCTCAAAAGGAGGTAAGGAACGTGGGCGGGTGGGCCCACCAAGCACCGGTACAGTGGCCCACCAAGCACACGGTACAGTGGCCACTGCTTCCAGCTGCCACCAGACTGCCCGGACCAGGCCATACCACCCAGAACCTACCACTGGTTTGGGGGCAGAATAAGAGGGGCAAACACCTCAAACCCACTTCTGTGTGGGTGATGGGAGCATCAAATGCAATCACTGATCAGCATGAACTCTTTCTGTGCTCCAGCTGGTTGTTCATAATATGCATACCTTCTTCATTCTTTGATCTCTTGCAATCTAAAACTTGTTTGCTTTCCGTTCCCTGACATCTTATGTCGCTTAAATAAAATCTTGTAAGTGCTTGAGAGAATCACAGAAGCTTTCTTTAGCTTTTTTTTCTTCCCCCCAGTCTTGTTTATTTTTTTTCAATGGCAAAGATGCTATATATTTCTCAACATGCTCACCTTCAGGGAAAATATTCTATATTGCAAAGACGGTCACCTCATCCTCTCTTTCAATGCAGAGCATTTTTTGTTCACAGTTGTTGGTGAAAAGAGGAGAAATCAGAAGAACAGACTGGGGGAAAAAATCTTACTAGTTTTTAAAGAACCCGCAAAGTGAGAAAAAAATGGAGGGAATGAAACGAAATTACCAGAAAGATTAATTCATACGATTTACATTTGAAATTAACTGTACGATGAAGTAACAATGTGAAATATGAATGATATGCATCACACGGCTATTGCACCAGGAGTCATTCCCTGATTACAACAGTATACAAATAGGCTAAATATACGCTAGATTTATTTTAAAAAATAAAAACTATAGAGGTTTAAACATGAACATTTTATGTATGGACGTCTATCACACTTTCCCCTATAGCAATGGGAATATGTAACATCTTCTAACATTGTTAAAAGTATGGTGTGATGAAACATAGGCTTTACAAGCAAAAAGACAACAATTCCATTTCTGAGACTATGTGTTAATCTTTAATTTAGGTAGGTTGCTGAAAATGTCAGTTTTTAAAAGCTGTTCTGTTGAAGAAAAACAGGATTGGTTGAGGATGTGTGTGTGTGAGAGAGAGAGAAAGAAAAGTTCCTTTCAGTGGCAAGACGAGAATTTCAGCCACCAAAAAAAAATGCCCATTTCATTTTTTTTAAAAAAAACCCTAAAAGTTCTGCTGATTTCAGTCAATAGCCAATTAATCCAACATTCTGTGTGAGGAGATGGCACGTGGCCATCAAGATTAATAGCCATTGACATCTCAGTTTCATCTGAATTCATCCAGTTCCCCTTTAATATCATCCAACAGCACTGGATTCCAATTTAATTCTGTTCTTGTATAAAGGAGGACTTCATTGGATTGGTAACGCCTAATGATGGTGGCGGTGTTGGGGAAGATGATAAAAGTTATTGCAAAAGTGCTCTCACTCGTACTTTGGAAATACTGTCTTTATTTCAAGGGGACGAGGGGGGGTGGAAATGTCCATTTAGTCTGCGGAGCAATTAGGAGCTGTAAATTATACTTGCAAAAGCGTGAGGCTGGAAAAATGAAAGTGGTTTTAATGTGCTTTAGCGATAGTTTGAATAAAATAGGGGGGGAATTGGAAAGCTCTCCTCACTACCTCTTTAATCAAATCCTTTCAACCCTTAGACGTATCCCATAATGAGCCATTAGTTTCAATGGTAGATTCCAAATTCTAACATCATGAGACAGGGAGAAAAACTCAAAATGTTTTCTATTTGTTCGATATATGTATCCACCGCACAGCCACATTCAGCAGTTACCTTATCTAGGCATGCAAAAAAAATATAACCGAATAACAGAGCTGGAAGGGACTTTGGAGGTCTTCTAGTCCAACCCCTTAGCCAGGCAGGAAACCTTATACCATTTAAGACAAATGGTTGTCCAATCTCTTCTTTAAAACTTCCAGTGTTGGAGCATTCATAACTTCTGGAGGCAAGTTGTTCCACTGATTCATTGTTCTGGGAAATTTCTCCTTAGTTCTAAGTTGCTTCTCTCCTTGATTAGTTTCCATCCATTGCTTCTTATCCTGCCTTCAGGCGCTTCGGAGAATAACTTGACTTCTTTGTCACAACCTCCTCAATTATTGGATGACAGCTATCATGTCACTCCCAGTCCTTCTGAAGGCAATCGAGGTCCAGGCAGAAGAAGAACATCATGGCTTCAAAATCTAAGAGACTGATTTGGGCAAAACTCAACAGCACTTTTTTGTGCTGTTGATAAAAATAGGATAACCAACATGATCGCCGATGTCCGATGACGGATATGGCACAAGAAGGAGACATGCCTAATTCCAGCGACTGTTCTTTATATGTTTTAGCTTCCGGTCCCCTAATCCTCTTTGTTGCTCTTCTCTGCAGTCTTTCTATGGATTTCCTTAAACACTCAGCATTCCTCTGAGACATTCCTATGGGGCGCCTAGTGGTTTTCCCTGAATTTTTTAGTACTCAATATGATCTTGCAAATTAATTCTTATGGTGAGAGCCTGTGCTAAAATTAGGCAGGGAAAGGCGTTTGAACGTGCTAATGTCAGCGTTCCAAATATCATGCAGAATTAAATCATTGTCCAAGGCAAAGTAGTCCTTAAAACTCCAATTTAATAAGA
Source organism: Natrix natrix natrix (assembly GCA_029891615.1). Classification (NCBI taxonomy): domain Eukaryota; kingdom Metazoa; phylum Chordata; class Lepidosauria; order Squamata; family Natricidae; genus Natrix; species Natrix natrix. The sequence continues at coordinate 1,721,258 of JAKRSK010010605.1, read as the reverse complement.
CAGGCATGTTGGCATTATGCTGTTGAAATTTCAACTCTAAGGTACATCCGGTGAATTCCCCAAGTTAAAAGTTCCTCATCTATCCCCACACCCCATAATTCATCACATGGTCCAATCTTCATCTTCCACGCTGGCATGTACACCCCTCTTCTTCCGGCCAGGTGTCGAGGTGCGGAGACAAAAGACGACCTTGAGCTTCTGAGAAATTCATAACAATACATTCCACAATCCTACTCCTTTCTATTCCCCCCTCCCAACTACTATACCAATGAAACAGCATAATATATATGTTTTAATTATGTGGCAGGCCAAAGATCCTAAAAGGAACAGAATTACAGGCCTGACAGCTAAGCTGATTTTATGAATGTCTGTCTGTATTTCATGTGCACATCTGGATTCTGTCTACATTAAATAAGCTCTGGTTTTGTTGATACGATATGTGGGCATGCAAGGAGTTTTGTTCATGTGAGTAATTCCTTTTAAGGCGAGGTTGCTTTTTGGATGCCAAAATCATTTGCATCATTGATGCTTAAGATCTGGAGATAGCCTCTGCCATCTGCAGTTATAATATTTGTCTAATCCAGCCTTTTATATTCCATAAGTATTCTCCTTTCTCTGTGCAATGTCACTGATCAAGAGAGAAAAAATCAGTTTGACAGGTGTTTTGTATAAACCTGGGCTGTCCCAGGGGTAGCTACCTTAATATCAGACCATCAAGCAGTAAACAATACCCCAATCCAGGAACCACGAATATCCTAATAAAGGAATACCAAGAACGTTGCCACCAACATAGCAGGGCAAGCCACTTGTATATAAACCTAGAACAAATCCCACTCCCTTCTAACACTGATGACGTTACCTAGTTGGGTAAGGAAATGTCTGCAAGAAAACAAGCAATTCAGAGAGCACCAAGGAGCCCACAATAGCGAACTTATCAGGTGCTCTCGTTTAATATATGGGCACGTAGAGTTTCACACTGAACCAGTGGTGGGTTCCTACTGGTTCGGACCGGTTCAGACGAACCGGTAGTGCTTTGGCAGCCTAGGTCACTGGGACCGGCAGCGACCCAGGCCTGTCACATCCCGAACCAGTTCCCCTGTTGGGACTGCCACCTTGTTTTTCAGTTTTTCGCATGCGCAGAACAATTTTAATTGCACTGTTCATGCGTGGGAAGCGGGGGCATGCAAAACTCACACACGAGACTCACACACGAGCAAACCAGAAGTAGTGCTGTCTGGAACCCATCCCTGCACTGAACCCGAAAACTTTACGAGACTAAAATTTAATACCTGGAACGTGGGTTTTTTTTTTTCTAATTTAACGTTTAGATTCCCCTTACCACAATAATAGCTTTTGTTACACTAGAACAGGGGTCTCCAAACTTGGCAGCTTTAAGAGTTGCGGACTTCAACTCCCAGAATTCCCCAGCCAGCTTGGTCCACAAGTCTTAAAGCTGCCAAGTTTGGAGACCTCCTGCACTAGAACCATCTTTATGTCATGGAGAAGAGAGAAGAAGAGAGATTTCTGAAAGTTTGAGCCCCTGGCATAGAGTATACCAGTGATGGCGAACCATTTCAGTGCCCAAACCGAAACATGTGTGCCTGCGCGGCACCGGAGCACCAGAAATCCAAAGATCAGCTGGCTGGTGCGTGCATTCCTGGGTTTTTTGGCTGGTTTTTTTTCTTTTTGCTGTTTTCAGACCATTTTCAGGCTGTTTTTCTGCTGTTTGGGGGCCAAAAACAGTCCAGAAAACAGCCAGAAAAGCAGTCGGAAAGTTACCCGAAAAACAGCCTGGTTTTTAGCTGTGTTTCAGGCCATTTTCCGGAGCTCTGGCACCCGCAAAGAACAGCTGGCCGGCGCACATGTGTGTGCCGAAAACCAGAGGAGCAGCTGGTGATGGTGCACATGCCCACCGGAGAGGGCTCTGCGTGCCACCTCTGGCACATGTGCCATAGATTCGCCATCACAGGAACACACCTTGTTGTTAGTGTTGCAGTTCTATATATAATTAACTATTCAGGTATGTGTGCATGTGTGTGTGTATAACATTTATTTGACTATCATGCTTTTTTTAACCTACTGTGCTTTATATAATTGAGCCCCACAATCCATTACATTTATCCATGCAGAAGGTCTACATCTGTAGGCAATCTGTTCGTAGGTCGTAAATATAAACAGGTCTTCCATCCATTGAGGGACATTTATTTTTCCAAAGCGGCAGTATAGCTATAATAAGGGCATGGAGAATCGATGTACATTGTCCAGTTGTCAAATTTCGTGCCTTAGATTTGTAATTCAAGAGAATGTCCCTGCTCTGCAACATTGAAAGTAATAACTAAGGATTTTGTTAAAGCAACTTTCCAGAAGCCCATGAAAAAAAACATTTTGGGGGTGTTTTTTTTTTAAAAAAAGAAATATTGTAAGCTTGTCAATCAGAAAAGTCGGCAGTTCAGCGGTTCGAATCCCTAGTGCCACATAATGGAGTGAGCTGCCGTTCCTTGTCCCACCTTCTGCCAACCTAACAGTTTGAAAGCATGTAAAAGTTCAAATAGAAAAAAATAGGAACCACCTTTGGTGGGAAGGTAGCAGCGTTTAGTCATTTAATCCTGGTGGGAGTCTATTCCAAGCAAGGATAAATAAAAAACAGGAGGAAAAAAGTTGACTCCCAGGTTCCAAATTGATTTGTTTCATTCTGGCAAAGCTTTGGCATGAGCTCAAAAATATTGAATAGGGAGAGGGGGTAGGGAAACTTCCAAGAGAATAAAACCTGCCATGTCTTAAAGCTAAATGAGGACAGAATATCCTTCAGAGCTGGGGAAATCGGTCTGGGTATGGAGAAGGGAGAAAAAAAAACTGGATGGGAGGAATATAGAATGAAATCATTGAAGCATGATGGAAGAAAAAGAAACATAGATAATAAAAAGCAAAAATGGACAACCACATTTGCTTTATATATTTGATGGTATTTCAACTCCCTTTGGCTGAAGTCAGAATAATTAATCCATAGAATTATGAATTTTTTTGCAGCCGAAAATATATGAAGGGGAAAAATATAGAGCATATAATCAGAGGAGGAGGAGAGGGGGGGAGAAGGAGGAGGAGGAGGAGAAGAAGGAGGAGGAGGAGATAGTTTCACTTGTCATCAATTGTTGTGGCAGAGGGATGGAACTGATGAAGCTTCATGGATGAGGAGCAAAATGTTTTCTTCTTCCTCCTCAAATCCAGTTGCCTTTTGAAGAAAAAAAATCTTGAGATTCCCGGTAACCCACAACTCCAGGAGGAAAGCTATTCCACTGATTAATTCTTCTCACTTTCAAAAAAAAATTCCTTAATTCTAGTTTAAATATTTCTTTAACAAGCTTCCTCCCATTACTTCTTGTTCTGCCTTCTGGTGCTTTGGAGAATAAATCAACCGACCTCTTCTCTTTGCCTCTGGAGGCTAAAACATATGAAGAACGGTTGCAGGAACTGGGCATGGCTAGTCTAGTGAAGAGAAGGAGCAGGGGAGACAGGATAGCAGTGTTCCAATATTTGAGGGGCTGACACAGAGAGGAGGGGGTCAAGCTATTCTCCAAAGCACCTGAAGGCCAGACAAGGAACAATGGATGGAAACTGATCAAGGAGAGATTCAACCTGGAAATGAGATATTTTCTGACAGTTCGAACAATCAACCAAAGGAACATCTTGCCTTCGGAAGTTGTGGGAGCTTCACCACTGGAAGAGTAGAGAGTGGGCAGCCATCTATCAGAGATGGCATAGGGCAGTGCTGGTTAACTTTTTCTGCACTGAGTGCCAAAACTGGAGTGCACGCCAGAGTGCCGGATGCATTCAGCAGCCAGCTGATCTTCTGTGTTCTGTCATGTGCATGCATGCTGGCCAGCTGGTCCGGCATGCATGCGCCCTGGCCAGCTGCTCTCTTCAGGGTTCCGACACATGCATGCGCACCAAAACCTGGAAGAGAGCAACTGGCCAGAGTGCATGCATGCTGGACCAGCTGTCCTGAGCACATGTGCCTGACGGAATCTGGAAGAACAGCTGGAGATGGCGCGTGTTCCCACACAGAGGGCTCTGTGTGACACCTCTGGCACGTATGCCATAGGTTCGCCATCACAGGCATAAGGTCTCCTGCTTGAGCAGGGAGTAGACGAAATGACCTCTAAGTCTTAATTTTGACCTACAATCTTTTGGCCTAAAAGTCTAAAAAATGACCTAACAGTACTGGAAGATAGCTAGCATGTCCCCACCAAGCGTTCTCTCCAATAGGCAAGCTCCCTCAACCATTCATTATACCAGTTAGCCTCCAGACCTTTATCATCTTTGTTGCTCTTCTCTGCACACTCCCTTGAGTCTCAGCATCGAACCAACTCCTACTATCAATGCAGTTGCATTTTCACTTGATTTCTCCCAAGCCGGCATTCACACACCAATTTGCCCTCTTTCCTGTTGGCGCCCATCCATGCATTCATTTTGTTCAAGAAGGAATTGCTGAGGCTCGCTGATTATTACACAAGTTACTTGTCCACATTTGAATGAAGTAATTATTCTCAGCCTTAAGAGCTTGGAGCACGCATGCTGAAATGGAAATATGTATTTGAGTGCATATTCAAGAGGGCTACTTGAGAATTTAATCTCAGAAATCTCTCATTTAACTCATTTGCAGAAGCGATGGCACGAGGATATTTTAAAATATTTCCATTATCTGTTACTTAACACACTTCAGGCCCTCAAACACATGCACCCACACACCTACACACACACACACACACAAAGCATAATATTTAACGTTACTTAATGTTCACCTCAATGGGTAATCAAGTGCAACTATATTAAAAATTTTCCATTAAATTCCACACTTAGCATCTGTAAATACATTATTGAATGTTCTAATTTAAAAGGTTTGCATTTTCTGTTTTCCATTCAGTTCAAATGTTGGTGCAGGAAACTTACGCTCCTCTAATTTAAAGAGCATTGAGATATCTGCAATTGACTCCATTTTATAATACAACGTAGATAGTCCTCGTCTTACGGCCACAATTGAACCTAAAATTTCTGTTAAGTGAGACATTTGTTCAGTGAATTTTGCCCCATTTTAGACCTTTCTTGCCATAGTCATTCACTTTCTTGTTAAGTGAAGCACTGCAGTTGTTACATTCGTTACACAGTTGTTGCTCAGTTGAATCTGGCTTCCCAGTTGACTTTACATGTCAAAAGATCGCAAAAAAGGTTCGCCTGGCCCCAGGACATTGCAACCGTCATAAATATGAATGAGTTGCTAAGCAGCTGAATTTTGATCACATGACCACAGGCACACTGCTATGGTCGTAAGTGTGAAAAACACTCACAAATCACTACACTGCCATGTGACTTCAAATGGTCACTAAACAAGCGGTTGTAAGTCAGGGACCACCTGCATAGACATGCCTTCCTATCATTAATGATTATAATGCATTTTTTCTACAACATAAGAAATACGACTCTGAACATTTATGACAATTACCAATTCAGCACAGTTTAGGGCAGTGTTGGCGAACCTTGTCTGTCCCGTAAACTGGAAGATGTGCTGCCCAGGGTGCATGTGCGCACCCAAAAATGCATTTCCAGTTTCCAGTGTGCACATTCGCACCGGCCAGCTGGTCTTCCAGAGTTATGGCATGCATGCACATGCAACAATCAGCTGGCCAGCGCGCATGCCCATGCAAGAAAATGGAAGACCAGCTCTTCCAGTTCCCAGCACTGCTGCACGCCCGAAGGGCAGTTGATCGTCATGCGCGCATGTGCGCCAGAAACACGCAAGAGGAATAGGCAACGCTTCATGTACCAGGTGACATGGCTCTATTTGCCACTTCAGGCACGCATGCCATAGGTTCACCATCAGGGGTTTAGGGTTTTCCAGATATGTTGGACTTTAGTTGCTTGTCCTTACAATAGTCATCCAAAGTTTTCTGGTGGTGAGCTGGGTAACAGCAGATTGCTTATTTCTGCCTTGTATCTTTCCATCCAGATCCCCTTTCTGAAATAGCTCGGCCTGAACTAAGAACTCCTTTAAATGGCCCCTCTGAAAATTAGCTTCAGTTTGTCAAACGGCAATAGCTCAAGGTTGACACCATTACATCTTAACCCATATATTTATTTCCTCACCTCTGCTGGAAGCAGGAATGGCAGATATTTTTTTTGAAAGATTGTTTTATTTTCTATAGAAAATGCATGCAACAGGATGAGAAAAATACTGTCTGGTTTAAGAAACTAGAGATGAAGTCAAAACTCTCTGGTTTTTTTTAGGAATTAGACACTATAACAAGAGGGGGGAGGGATTAGTTTTATTTGAACATGCCTCCATTTTGTTTAGGTGTTATTTCTGATTGACATTCTGACAGCATTATTGGTACAAACACCTTTCGCTTCCTTTGGACCAGAATTCCAAAATGGAGGCCATTTTGGCTAAGAATTCTAGATTTGTTTCAGTCTTTACCAACTTGGGGATAACACTTTGGGGAAAGCTTAAACTATGCAGCATATGAACTCCAGTTCTTTATATATTATAACTGATATATATCCTACAATCGATGTCTGTCATGGAGAAAGCATTGCAATCTTTCTGGAGAAGGAAGAATTTTAAAACAAACCGTAGAGCAGGGGTGTCAAACTCAATTTCTTTGAGGCCGCATCTGGGTTGTGTTAGACCTCAAGGGTGGGGTGGGGGCATGTCCAGCAAGATGTCACTTATCGAGGCTCCATTTTGGGCCCCGATGGTTTCCCAGAGTTCTATTTTCATTGGCAGAGACTTGCAGGAGGCCCAAAATGGATCCCGGGAGGGTCACACACAGCCCTCCCAAGCTGCCTTTTCGCTGGTAGAGGCACTGCTGGCCAGTTCTTCACTGTTTCGACGGCAGGCCCACAGGCCAGAACTAAGCACCCCACGGGCCGGATCTGGCCCCTGGGCCTTGAGTTTGACACCCCTGCCATTGAGTGTGTGTAGTGACCCTGTGGAAATCATTGCTATGAGGGGTTTTTCCCACGTCTCCCCGGCAGTCCCGAACGGTGCGAATGGTGGCAAGGAAGCCATTCTCTTGCCTCAGGGATGCGCGGAGACGAAGGAAAAGGGAACAAAAAAATATCTATGTCTGGTTCTGCTGAGGTGGGAATGCGTGGTGGGTCAGCGGCGGCTGGATCCCACCTTCGTCGCCAGTGTTAGATAGGCAGGAACTCAGACAGACGCTGTGAGGCAAATTCAACTCTGTTTATTGGCACACGACAAAAAACTATGAAGTACAGGAGAGAAGCGGGAGCTGTCCCTGCCTGACAGCTATTTATATGTAGCTGTCAGGCAGGGCGGCCAATCAGGATGCGGGGATTGCCCGCGTTTAGCCAGGCCATGTCTTGACCAATCAGACACGACCTGGCTGTTGCTGGCAGACTCAGGGGAAACTCCTGACGTCATTGCCAGGACTCTACACCCATAAGCTTGCATTACTTTAGATGGGGATTGGGTAATTGAGGACAAGTATATCAAGATATATTAGGCTGAGACTAAAGGTTACTTCTGAGATTGCAGAGATGACCTTGAAGAAGATGTGCAAGTGGCAGTTATCAAAACACACAGAAGAGGGTGGGCCAATATATTTTCCAAAGGACAAGAAGGCAAGAGAAGAAGCACTGGATGGAAACTAATCAGAGAGATATAATCTAGGCCTAAGGAGAAATTTCCTAACAGTAAGAACAATTAACCAGTGGAACAGCTGGCCTTTAGAAATTGTGAGTGCTCCATCATTGTAGGCTTTTAAGAAGAGAGCGAACAACCATTATCTGAAATAGTTTAGGGCAGGGGTGTCCAAACTTGGCAACTTTAAGACTTGTGGACTTCAACTCCCAGAATTCCCCAGCCAGCTCTGCTGGCTGGGGAATTCTGGGAGTTGAAGTCCACAAATCTTAAAGTTGCCAAGTTTGGACACCCCTGGTTTAGGGTCTCTTGCTTGAGCAGGGGGTTGGACTAGAAGACCTCCAAGGTCCTTTCCAACCCTGTTATTCTGTTATGTAAGCCCAGGACAGGAAGAGAAAATTAGGAGAAAAAAAAATCACTCTGCAATTGAAATATTTGATTACCCAGCATATGTTACATGTCACATGGAATTGAAGATGCTAAAACCATTCTAAAACCACGTTTTTCAGGAGGAGGCCTCTATCAAAATTGGTATAGCATTATTGAGAGACGAAGCTGTTAATCCTTTCCCTCATCTTGACAACATAAAGGGTCTTTTAGATAATGGATGGGAATGATCCATGAGACGGATGGCAAATAAATTTAATGATAAATGAAACAATTGTCACTGCAAGCAATTTTCCCCCTTTGGCTTGTGTTCCTCTCTGATTCATTCTTCTCTTTAATGTTTCATTCAGATTCGTTCAGACAAAGACAGTGAGATCCATATAAGATACAGCATCACAGGGGTGGGAGCTGACCAGCCCCCTATGGAAGTCTTCAACATTGACCCCGTGTCAGGGAGAATGTATGTGACCCGTCCAATGGATAGAGAAGAAAGAGCATCCTACCATGTAAGTTTGTGCTTCTCATGTCTTGTCTATTTTTTCCTTCCTTCCTTCCTTCCTTCCTTCCTTCCTTCCTTCCTTCCTTCCTTCCTTCCTTCCTTCCTTCCTCCCTCCCTCCCTCCCTTCATCCATCCATCCATCCATCCCTTCCTGTTCTTCCTTTCTGCCTTCCTCCCTCCTCCCTCCCTCCCTCCCTCCCTCCCTCCCTCCCTGTTCTTCCTACCCTCCATCCCTTCCTTCCTTCTTTCCTTCCCTCCTCCCTCCTCCCTCCCTCCCTCCCTCCCTCTTTCCCTCCCTTCTCGGTCATAATAAAGATAGAATGCAAAGTTCTGAAGGTCTAGAAATTCTCTAATGAGAAATTTATATGTGTACACACGCACATACATACATACATACATACATACATACATACTGTATATGCACACCCTTCTATGTTGGCTGAATAATGATAAAAGTACCTGTAAAAATCAGACGAAATTGTGTCTACATTTATATATGTATGGTAGTAGATTTATTGTGCCGTTCTTATTGGCTTTTGGAGAACTTTATTTTTATGTATTTATTTGCTTGTCTATTACAAAAAGTGCGTGGATAATTGTAAATTACTGCCCTATAAAATATTCAAGATAAGATTACCAAATCAGGTAAATTTTGGATATAAGAATTTTTGCAATAACTCCAAATTTGGCTCTTTTAGATTACATCTGTTTACATGTATTATATTTCTATTCTTATTTTCTTCTTAACTCTGTCTACCAGCTGTGAGTTTGCCAGCTATTTGCTGTGTTTGGGTGACATGTGGCTCACTGTTTCATTCAATTGATTGTATTAATTTGCATAACACACTGAATTATACAGCAACCAAACTGTCTGAGTTTATAAATGATGTGACTGAAACGCGGTTGTCTAAGTTTTTCAGTGTGAACTCCCTTACCAAAACTGTATCTTCCCAGGATTATGGATTTTTTAACTTTTTTTTCGCTCTTGCTGTTATCCTGCAAGATTAGAAGACATTAGGGACACATCATGAACTCATTTCTAAAACCACCTTCTAACAATCATGTCCAGCCTAGACAAAAGTAAACCTAGCTTGCTGAAGAAGGAGGTGCTAGGAAGGCAGAAAGACATATGTAACAAAGAGAGTGGTGTTGAAAGAAAAAAACCCTGTTAGAAAGAAAATGAATGTTCCAGCCATTTTGCACTCTGAACCCACTTAACAGTTAATTTAGGAGGCAGGATGGTTCAGTGCAGTGGTGGGTTTCAAAAAAAAATTTTTTTACTACCGGTTCTCTGGGCGTGGCTTTGTGGGTGTGGTTTTGTGGGCGTGGCAGGGGAAGGATACTGCAAAATCCCCATTCGCTCCTCATCCCACTAACCTGCTTTCCAGCCCTGTTCTCCTGTTCAGGGCAACAAAAGAAGATCAGCTGGGAGGCTGGGAGGCAGCAGGGGCGGGGCCAGCCTATTTGCCGGTTCTCCGAACTACTCAACATTTCTGCTTCTCCAGAACTGGTCCGAACTGGCTGAATACCACCTCTGGTTCAGTGGCTTAACGACACTGGAGATTGTCTCAGTTCTGGCAGTTCGAGTCCTAGCACTGCGTGGCAGGGTGAGCTCCTTTCACTCCCCTCAGCTTCTGTCTACCTAGCAGTTCGAAAACACGCGAGTAGATAGGTTAGGCACCACTTGGGTAGGAAGACAAGCTGTGCTCTGTGCAGGCAGGCAGATTCCCGATGGCTCTGAAAATTCCCAGTTGCAACACCTGCTTGTGGGACAGCTTTGGGAAGGGAGGAGCCCTCGGGTTGCAGGAAGAGCCGCTCGTCTTTCTCTCTGGTGTAAAGCCAGCTTGCCCTCCTATGGCACATCTTAGGAAAACATGCGAGTGTGGACTATAACAGGGCTGGTACTTACCTTCTCTACCAGTTTGCAAATGTGAGCCGCATCTGTGCATGCACTCAGCCTTCCATGCATGTGCTTTGGCTAAAACAAAAGTGCCTAAATGGGACGGCATAGAGCCAGGGTGGGTGGGAGGGCCCACTCACGATTTCCACTACTGGTTTGGGTGAACCGATCTGAACTGGCAGTATATCACCTCTGCTGGTACCTTGGCAAGCCAAAGTAGCACTCTGCACTAGCAATGTGGTCTCCCGGCTACTATAACAATGTCATACGTTAATATTACTTCAATTTCATTCAGTGACATGAAAGTAATTCTATACAGTTTGGTTGCAAAGGATTTGACTAGTCTACTTGACATCATTGTCCATATCCCAAAGGTGCTTCCTCAAGAGGCAACTGGACTTTCTGGTTTTTCTTTGAAGATCTCATCCAAAAATCTTCTTCAGCTGTCTTGGGTTAGAAGTGAAATGTCTTCAAAGAAAAAAACAGAAAGTCCAGTTGCCTTTTGAGGAAGCACCTTTGGGACAACCATGATCTCGATGACTTGGAATCTCCATAGACATCATTGTCCATGGTTCTGCACTTGAAATACTGACGTTGTGTGGATTCCAGTAACACCTATCCATGATCCTGTTCATATAAGACCAGAGTTCATCCAATTCAGTCAGACACGTGGTGTCTGCGAAGGTGTCAGAACATAAACACAACTTCCCATAGACACATCTACGGAGTACCGTAGTTCATACGGATTTCTCCTTGGATCAAAATCAGAGGAGAAGGAAGCCCAAGAACAGAGGTGGAATTCATACAGTTTGGACTGGTTCAGGCGAACCAGTAGCGCCGATGATCAGTTGGCCCCACCCACCCACCCACTCCTGCCCTATCCTGTCCTTTATTTCCTGTTTTCTACCTCATCTCCCGCCTCCGCTGTTCTATTTACCGCTGCTGATTCGGAAGGTAAGCAGCTGAGCTTCTAAATGCTCCATTTTCAGCGCTGCGTGTAAGCGCTTTAGGCACACGCATGCAAAGCGCACGCTCACTGAACCAATTGTTAAACTGGCAGCATCCCGCCACTGCCCAAGAAGCATAACTGTCCAATTAAGAGTGATTCAGATCAGCCCAACTGATAAAAGGGAGAAGAATTTGAATTTGAACGCTTCCAAGTCCATGAAATCCAACATATATCTGTGTTGATAGACAGAGATAGAACCTCTGAATCCAAATAAAGGGAGGGGAAGGAAAAACAGATTTCCTGAACCTACCCAAATTATGTCAAGTGGCAATAAAGGCAGAACAGAGAAGAACCAAAGACAAATATGTCGTAAGTGCCAATGATAAATATATCATATCCCACTCAATTGCTAGAATCAACCACCATCATTCTTGCCTATATCATTCTCCCATTTCCTTGACTTCCAGAATCTCAATTTCTCTTTAGCTTGACTTCCTGATTTCTGAATTGGCTTCTGGTTATACCTGGATTGTTCATAAGAACCTCTGACCTTAACACCTGGCTATTTGTAGACTGTATTTTGTGTAGGTTTTGCTGGCTAACTGCAAACTTTAGACATTCAGTTCTAGTCTGAATAACTTATTGTGATTCATTCTGACTCTCCAGGATTTCAAATCACAGTCATTCTGTGAATCTGGAGGTGATTGATTTTTGTACTTCCTGCATGCAGAGGAAATGTGTTCTTTCATTAAGGCCCAATCTTTCCCCAAGGTTTTGTAAACCAATTGTTTCTCATACATTAGTGGAAAGCTTTGTCTTCTTGCTGTAAAATGAATTTCCCCTTGTGCCTAGGAAGTCAGCTTTTAGTCTTCTGCATTGACTTTGGGTGCATATTGTAAGACCTCTAACCCATCTGGATTTCCAAATACGTTACAAATTGCCTATAAAATTGTTGTTGTTAGTTACAAAGTTGTGTCTGACCCATTGTGACCCCATGGACAACGTTCCACCAGGCCTTCCTGTCCTCTACCATCCTCTGGAGTCCATTTAAGCTCACCCCAACTGCTTCAGGGACTCCATCCCAGTGGTGGGTTCCGGATCCCATTCCAACAGGTACGGTTGGAACGGGCCCAGTGTCGTCCACATGGACGCGCGCAGCACGCACATGCGTTGTGCCATCCAGCTACGCCTCCATGAGCCTCTGCGATGCTCCAGCTGCTCAGCTGAGTGTCACACAGGCGCTGTATGCACCATGCATGTGCGCGGAAGTGCCGAAGACTTTAAAGACAGGTAAGGAGCGCGGGCGGGTGGGTGGGCCCTCCGGAGCATCGTACCGGAGCGGTACCCAGTACTCCAGGCAGGCTCCAGTACGCCTGTACCGGGGCATACTGCCTGCAACCCACCACTGCTCCATCCAGCCACCTCCTTCTCTGTCGTCCCCTTCTTCTTTTGCCTTCAATCTTTCCCAGCATTAGGCTCTTCTCCAGTGAGTCCTCCCTTCTCATTAGGTGGCCAAAATATTTGAGTTTCATTTTCAGGATCTGGCCTTCTAAAGAGCAGTCAGGGTTGATCTCCTCTAAGACTGACCGGTTTGATCGCCTTGCAGTCCAAGGGACTCGCAGGAGTCCTCTCCAGCACCATAGTTCAAAGGCCTCCATTCTTTGGCGCTCAGCCTTCCTTATGGTCCAACTTTCACAGCCATACATTGCAACTGGGAAAACCATTGCCTTGACCATATGCACTTTGGTTGGCAGGGTGATGTCTCTGCTTTTTAGTATGCTGTCTAGATTTGCCCATAAAGTAATACAGGTCATTCCAACCGACGCTATCTTCTTAAAGAATTATCCAACAGATATGATTTTCAGCAAGGTGTGTTTGGTATGATATGCTTGAACTATGTTGACACCAACTATGGACAAAGGTGGAGAGGTCAGGAAAGTAATATTAACTCCTTAGTTGAATGGTGGAAGAAATTTCTTTAAGGCTATAGCGGGCACCTGTGGAAAAAATATTTCAAATTCCTTAAACAAAAGCAATTATTTTCTCCAGTGACCCTGGCGAAATCAGAAGCAAAAGGACACTCTTAAAAAAAATAAAAGAGGAGGAGGAGCCAATGTTGCGATGATACGGACATGCGGTCTCGATGCTCCGAGACCGCAGCCAATACTTTTGCCACTGGGTGGTCCAATCGGACCTAAACCGTCCCGCAGAGACAGTGAACAGGAAGAATATGTCTTGCTGATCTCAGGGACATCACAAAGTCCCTGATCGATCCAAGAGAAGTTCTTCAAGATGGCGACAAAAAATCTAGCCATTAGGCTTATGAAGTCGGGGCGGCTCCAAAATGGAAGGATACGGAAAGAGAAAGTATTTCCAGCTGATGAGGAATTTTTACCTTTTTAAAAGAGACTACCTATGAAAAACTTAAAATTAATTTAAATTGGAGAACAGAAGAAATAAGCGGTGGATTTAAGTTTGGAATGCTTTTGGACAGTGGGTTATCTTACTTTTTAAATGCTATCTTCATGAATGGATTTTATGCAAGCCTTTTAAAATGAATGGATTAAGTTTTCTTCTTCTATTTTTTTTCTCTTTTATTATTCTTTGTAACCTATGGACTAAAATTCTCCTCTTTCATTACTGTGTGTGTTCTTCTAACTCATTCAAGAATTGAACTTTTTTTTAAACTTGAAATACAAAACAGTTACAAAAAGATACAAAGAAAATTGCAACAATAACACTGCTACTCAGAGGCTGGAGGTTTGTGTATTGGAAACGAAACACTCTTACTTTTCTCACTGATTATCCTGGCTTGGCACTCCCAGGTCTCACTGCTTGTTTATAGAGAGTGATAAGAAGAAAAACATACAGATGTCCCTTTGAAGTATATCTTTAATCAGAGAAAAGTGAAAATAAAATGTTATTGTGAATCTATGCTTAATCTTGTTAAAACCTTCCAAGCTAGAGCAGCAGTGTTTGTTAGCTGGAGATAATGGCACAATTTCAACAGCAGAAAGAAACTTTAAGTCTGCAAAAGATATTCTCAGAAATACAGAAATTATCAAACACATATGAGAGGATAGAGAAGAAGACTTAGAGCATCTAACAGTAAAATATGATGAAGAAGTTGGAGATGTTTATCAAGTGGAAAAAGTGATGGTTTAAATCCTAAAAATCGAAGAAGAAAATGAATATAAAGAAATTAAATTTGCTGATATTTATGGTGATTGGTTTGTCTCTGAAAATGGAAAGAGTGGAATACTGAAAGAGGAATTAAATGGAGGGGAAATCTACCCCAGATGGCAAGATACAGAAGAAGAAAAAACAAAATAATGTATGGATTTAAAGAGAGAAATTTTATTAGCAATATCATGGATAACACTACCGACAATCAAAGATAAGCTGATTAAGGAAACAGAAGAAGGGCACAGAAATTACATGAGAGACTTAATAAACAATGAATTGCAAAGAGGAGTCCATACAAATTTGATTAAAGAGATGATTAGAGGACTGACACCACAAATGGCAGAAGATATGAGACTGTTTTGCTACTGGAAAGATACAGGTTGATAGATGGAAGAGTATAATTTAAAACTAGTTAAACTTAGTGAAATTTAGTGACAATAGATATAGTTAAATAAATAATTGATAATGATAATAATGTATACAATATGTAGTGTTATGATAAGTAATAATTGGATATGAATATTGAATGGTACCCATGAAAGGAAGATTAGAAATCCTTTTGGATTATATATAAAGGTTAATAAAAATTATGTTTGTTGACTGTGGAAGGGATGCACGAAAGCCTTTTTGTAGCCAACTGATACACTTTCTACAGTATGTAAAGAAGTATGTGTTGTGTTTGTTTTGAAAATAAAAGATGAAAAAATATTTTAAAAAATTAAAAGACAGGAAAGTTAGAGATGCAGGTTTTGTGCTGCTTTGGAATGGTCAATTATATCTCACTGATGGAAGGCCATTATAGCTTGGACACTAATTTAGGTAGAGCATCTCAGAGGATGCCTTTGATGGACTCATTAGGATTCTAGCATGAGAAACTCTCAGTCAAGAAGAAGTAACTTTGCTGGTCATAATGATGGCTTTCTCTGACCTTGGGACTATTTAATAACAAAAGTTCATTGTTAACTATTCTGGTTAAGATAATGGCTTTTGAGAGATGCTTAGAAATGGCTATTCAATTCTTTTTTATGACCCATGTAGTGAGGAAAAAGGACAAGCTGACTTTCTAAGTCCAAGAAGTTCCTTTCATTACTGATAAGAGATTTCAGTTTTCTGCACAGAATACTCTAGCATGCACACACAGAGTTTCATTGACAAAATGTCAATTAAACATCCCAGAATGAGGTTGAAATGTATCCACATTTTTTAGGGCTGAGGTCCAGGTGATTAAAAGCGCAATGATTTTTTTTCTCTAAGATGCTGAGCTTGTTGATCAGAAAAGTCGGTAGTTCAGCGGTTCGAATCTCTAGTGCTGTGTAATGGAGTGAGCTCCCTTTACTTGTCCCAGCTTCTGCCAACCTAGCAGTTTGAAAGCATGTAAAAATGCAAGTAGAAAAATAGGGACCACTCTGCTGACTGCTGACTCCCTGCTGGTCCAGTACAGCCAAACCCTGCCACTGGTGTTAACGTGTGACGCATTCCCTTTTGGCATCGGCGCTGTCCTCAGCCCCCGCATGCCCAACAATTTGGAGGCCCCCATCGCGTTCTACTCGCGAACCTTGTCTCCCGCTGAAAGGAACTATAACCAAATGGAGAGAGAGGTTTTGGTTGCTGTAGCGGGAGTCAAGCGGTTCCACGAGTACCTTTACGACTGAGATTTTGAACTTGTGATGGACAACAAACCGCTGCTGGGGCTACTGGCTTGGGACCGACCTACCCCAGTTTCCTTGTCTCCGCGCATGACCAGGTGGACTGTTTTCCTGGTTGCCTACTCCTACAAACTAATTCACCGCCCTGGTTCCACGTTGGGACATGCTGATGCTTTAAGCCGCTGTCCCCTGCCCAAACTGCTGGCCGATCCCACTCCCGAGACACCGGTCCTTCTTATTGACTGCCTGGACTCTGGACCTGTCTCGTCCAATGACGTTGCCCATTTTTCTGCTAAAGACTCTGTTATTAAGCAGGTTCTGAATTGGGGGTGGAGGGGTGGCTCAAGGGGCCTGTTGGGGCTGAATTTAAAATGTTTTTTACTAAACGTGATGAGTTGTCGGTAATCAAGGGCTGTTTACTATGGGGGGACCGGGTGATTGTTCCAAGCAAACTGTGAAAGGCAGTATTGGAGTCACTACATGTGGGGCATCCTGGCATCGTCAGGATGAAATCCTTGGCTAGGAGCTACGTCTGGTGGCCTAACATGGACAGGGAGATAGAAGAGTGGGTGGCTACCTGAGCTCCGTGTCAGGAATCCAGACCAGCTCCCCCAGAGGCACCCGCTAAGGAGTGGGAGCACCCTCAGGCACCCTGGTCTAGGGTGCACATTGACTTTGCAGGCCCCGTTCATGGCCAAACGTTCCTCATAGTTGTGGACGCATATTCGAAATGGCTAGAAGTAGCCCTGATGACCTCTACCACGGCAGAGGCGGTCATCAAGGTGCTATGGAGACTTTTCTCCACGCACGGTCTGCCCGACGTCTTGGTCTCAGACAATGGGCCCTAATTCACCGCCATGCAATTCGAGACCTACTTAGCTAGCCAGGGAATTCGGCATGCCCTGGTCGCGCCATTCCATCCGGCTTCCAATGGTCAGGTGGAGAGAATGGTGCAATCTGCTAAAGATGCCCTTGCCAGAATGGGCCCGGGTGGTTGGCAAACACAGGTTGATCATTATCTACTAATCCAACATATTACGCCAAGCGTCACCACCGGGAGAAGCCCCGCTGAGCTTCTCATGGGTCGCCGTCTAAGGTCCCACTTAGACCGGCTACACCCAAACTACTCTGCCACATCGCCCCCAGACTCCACAAGCAAGATTCGAAACTTTAGCATAGGGGACCCAGTATACGCCCACAACTATGCCGGGGGAACTCTGTGGATTCCTGCTACGGTGATAGGCATCAACGGGCCTCGCTCTTATCTATTAGAGCTAGAGGATGGTAGAAATTGGAGGAGGCATATTGACCAACTCCGTGGTCGCCTCTCTCACTCCAATCTTAGGGCACCAGACGAGAATCCAACACAAAGCAACCAAAGCCCTACCCAAAAGGAGCAATCGTTCACTCCTTCCACAGCCAACTCAAACCCGCAAGGTCTGGAAAACTTAGCTGAGTTTGTTGCAGGCCCACAGCGAGCTCCAAGCAAGCAAAGCCAGGGAACTTCAGCCGTGGCCTTGGGTAAGTTCCAGCAGGTTCCACAGAGCAGAGTTGGAGAGCAGACAGGTCCGTCCGACCTGCCTGAAGAACCGGTTCCCAATGAACTGCGCAGGTCTGGTAGAGCGAAACAAAGACCCGCCTACCTCAAAGACTATGTGACCAATAGGAACATCCCAATCAACAGGAGAGGGGTGTTAGATATTAACACTAGCTACCGTGGTTTCCACTCTAGTCCTCTGTTCCGGCGGGAACAGAGGTTTAATCTGATTGGCTAAGAGGTCTGACAGCTCCCTATAAAAGGAGAGCTGTCAGACCAAACAGTTCCTGGATTGTACATACTTATTCCTCTGTAATAAAGAGCTATTGTTGCGTTAAGCCTGTGTCTGCCTTCTCATTGCCCTATCTAACAGGGGGCTTCCCACAATTGAGATAGTTTGCATTCAGAAGTTGGGTTGCTCCATCACTAGAGGCTTTCAAAAAGAGACTGGACTGAAATGGTATAAGATCTCCTGCTCAAGCAGGGGGTTGGACTAGTAGACCTCCAAGGTCCCTTCCAACTCTTGTTATTCTATGTTCTGGGAAATACGGTAGACATGGAAAGAAATGAGTCTAATTTATTTCAACTGAAACATTTTCAGTGCGAATCTTTTGTACTGGTATCTAAATCAATATACAAGTATTATTTGATATTCACCTGCTTCTAAATTTGGAATGGCTTTTTTTTCTGAACAAAATATTCTTATTAAAAATAAATAAACTGGATGCTAAAATATACAAATTTAGAACAAGTACCACCATGCCTGGAGTAAAGGTGAAAAGATGATACTGAAATGTACAAAGTTGGGCAAATGGATAGATACACATTTTCTAAAGGAAATTGCCAACTCTTGAAACAATAGGATCAATTATTCTTCAGACTAAAACTAAAAAAACAAACAAACTGATCATCCATCTGCACGGCTGAGCCTTGCTTTTTTGCCATCAATTTGCAAACCAATTAAAATCAGAATTAGTGTCAATGTTAATCAGTCTTCCCTTTAGTAATATTCTGTTTATTAGCACATGCTTTCCTGTTAGTTTAATTGCATGACTGTGTGATCGTAATCATTACAATGCAATTTTTTAAAAAATATATACATGTTCATTATCGAGTTTCTTAATTAATATTGACTTCTTTCTCTTTGTTTTCCTCTTCTTTTGGTTCTAAGGCAAACTGAATAATTTTCAGATTAATTTGTTAGATATGAGATGTTTATTCAGAATAAAACAAGGTTAAAAAGTGGCGGGTTTTGTTTTTTAACATTTACGACAATGGGTGAGTGACCTACTCATTATTTTTTTTCCAATTCCAGTGGTAAACAGAACAACAAAGTCCAGACCTCTCACCTTTTTTATAGTTTGAAGACAGAAAGAATCTCCCTAGCTCTAATTCTCATCTCATACAATTTATCATATTGAAACTCAACCCATTATGATCAGACCAGGAGATAAGTCTAAATCATTTCAGATTGCAGAGGGGTGTCACATATGACCAAAGAATCCTCGAAACAATTGTACAAAATCCACCCATAGAGAATATAAAAACTCATAGAAATTGGTTTCGGCTCAATATATTCTGTTTTGTTGTTGGGTGGAAAGCAATGGAGGCTGTTTGAAAGAATTAAAATATGTGACCTCCCCATCTGAGAGAGATGCTCATATTATCATGAAGTTGGAAAAACCCAGTGGATCCAATATTTAATTATATTAGAATAGAATAACAGAGTTGGAAGGGACCTTGGAGGTCTTCTAGTCCAACCCCCTTGCCTAGACAGGAAACCCTACACCACTTCAGACAAATGGTTATCCAACATCTTCTTTAAAAAATCCAGTGCTGCAGCATTCACAATTTCTAGAGGCAAGTTATTCTACTGGTTAATTGTTCTAATTTCTCAGGAAAGTTATTCTTGCTTCTCTCCTTGATTGGTTTCCACCCATTGCTTCTTGTCCTACCCACAGGTGTTTTGGAGAATAGTTTGACTCCCTCTTCTTTGTGGCAGCCCCTTAGATATTGGAACACTGCTATCATGTCTCCCTTAGTCCTTCTTTTCATGAAACTAAATCATTAAACTAAATACTAACTATGTCCTTGGTGGTCTCTGAGCTTCTTGTTTTCTTGCAGACCTTTCATTACCCGAACTAGGTAACATCATCAGGACTAGCACTGATTATGTTACCTAGTTGGGTAATGAAACGTCTGCAAGAAAACAAGCAAGCTCAGAGACCACCAAGGACCCCTCAGGTCAACCCTGAGCTATAAATATTCCCTTTTATTTGCATTAATTATGTTCGTCAAATATTTCCCAGGAATATTTGGAAATCTCATCTCCAGTGACACTAAGCACTGCACTAAAACAGACTTTTTATTTATCTATTTTTACTTTCTTTTTGACTCACTGGCAAAGAGCCTAATGCTGGGAAAGATGGAGGGCAAAAGAAGAAGGGAACGACAGAGAATGAGGTGGCTGGATGGAGTCACGGAAGCAGTCAGCCTGAGCTTAAATGGATTCCAGAGGATGGTAGAGGACAGGAAGGCATGGAGGAATGTTGTCCATGGGGTCATGATGGGTTGGATACAACTTCACAACTAACAACAATTTCTTTTTAATTAATAGTGAAAGGAAAAAAGAGCAAAAGACAAAAAAAAAATAGTGGTAATGATAGGCTGAATCATGGCAACTGGACCAAACGTGGTTAATCTGAGACCTTTCTCTGCTCATCTTTGATCAGTCAGAGCAAAATTATTTTAGTCCAGTTGCTTGGATGAGCAGTGAAAGGTTTCAGATTAACCAAGTTTGGTCCATTTGCCACAATTCTTTGGCCTGGATGATTGATTCTTCATTGACATACAGATCGTGACAGTGATATATCTTTTCTTTTATGTACACTGAGATCATACGCACCAAAGACAAATTCCTTGTGTGTCCAATCACACTTGGCCAATAAAGAATTCTATAATAATTCTTAATTATATAATAATTCTATAATAATAATATAGAATAAGGAATTCTATTCTATTCTATTTTTATAATAATAGTAATAGCGGTAGTATTACCATTAAGAACACATAAAAGGTGCTACAATAAAAAGTTTTTGTTTAAGTACACGAAAAATATGATGTTACAATAAGTTACAATTCTATATATACTAGCCTAATGCAAATATTATTCAAAACGCATATAATCCTGATACATTTATACAATTATCTTTTATTGGTCTCCATTATGTCTCTCTAGAAAATGCTGACAAAAGCAGCATTTTGGTGGAGATATAATAAGGATAACGCTTTAAACAGCCTGTTTTTACAATGTCCTATCCTTACCGAGTTTTGAGAGAAAACATTGTAATGGATTATATAAATATAATTGTGTGACAAATTTGAGAGGATAATATTCTTTGGCGCTACATACCCAGTACGTGTAATTTGACAACTAGACAACTTAAATGGATTTTCCAGGCCCTTACTGTTGTGGCCTAGCAGGAGCCGTTGGAGCTGCCACCAGACTCCAACAGCGAGGGTCCCTATGAGTCGGCTCTGGAGGATGTGGAGGACCCTGGGCAGGGTTCTGACTCCAAGCAGGGATCAGAGAGGCTGGTCAGCCACGAGGAGGCGCCTGAGGCATGGAGCAGTGGTGAAAGCCAAAGGAAGGGGGCTCCTGATGTCATGCCTTGGAGCAGTGGGGAGGAGTCACGGGACAGTGAGTCAGACATCAGCAGTGAGTTATTAGATGCTCGTTACCAGCGCGCTAACAGGCGTAAGGAGTAATTGCGCAGTTACAGGAGGTAATTGCTCTCAGCTGATGATAATTAGACTCCACTCCAGATATAAAAGGACTGCTTGTGCACACGCCCTTTTCAGAAGTCAACGCAGGAACTATTGTGGGAGTACAGTCTTGTGAGTGTGGCAGGCTGGATAGCTGCTATTGCGTGTCAGTGCCGGAGGGTTCTGAAGGTTGAGTTGTGTTGGATTGCTGCCAAGGATCTGTCTGTCTGTGCAATAAACCTCGTGAAGTATCTTTGGCTCGGAGTGTGTCTGCAGGGGAAGAGGGGGGTCAGAACACCTTACTATGGCCAAAAGATTGATATTCTAAGCATCGGAAAAATAAATGTATGGCTCCTTTAACTCAATGGGTTGAAGATCTGATTGCAGTCATCACCTTTATGTGGCTGGCCTATAGACATAAACTTTGAATTGATAAGCATAATGAATTATGGCACTCATTTATACAGAATACAATAGGTTAGAAAACAGACATTAGAACAGACTTACTAGGAAGAGGGCACCCAGAAGTGAGCTAGCTAAAGACATGTATTTAACAAAGTTAAAATCTACATACAGGTAGTCCTCAACTTACAACCGTTCAAAGTCACAATGGCACTGAAAATAAGTTAGTTTTGACAGTTTTTCACATGGCCACATAGCCCTTGGGGAGAGGGGGCGGTTTATAAATCGAATAAATGAAATGAATGAATGAAAAAATTTAGCCACTTGGCAACTGGCATGTATTTATGAACGTTGGGAGTTTATTTGGAACCCTGACAGTTGCACTCTTCCAAAATCATATGATCCCATGACCTTCCCACAGCCAAAATCAATAGGGCAGTGCGGGAATCCAGATTCTTTTAATGACAGCATGATTAATTAAACAACTGCAACAATTCGCTTAGTAACTGTGGCAACAACAAAAAAAGTCATAGAATAAGGCAAAATTCACATAAAAACTGCCTTGTTGAGCAGTCAAAATTTTGGGCTCAGTTGTGATCATAAGTCAAA
This sequence comes from Natrix natrix natrix, assembly GCA_029891615.1. Taxonomy (NCBI): domain Eukaryota; kingdom Metazoa; phylum Chordata; class Lepidosauria; order Squamata; family Natricidae; genus Natrix; species Natrix natrix. The sequence goes on along the minus strand of JAKRSK010010605.1, from coordinate 1,698,721 downwards.
AAACTTACCTGTATTGGTTTTAGGTTCCATCATTTCTGAATTTTCCTCCTTCCTTTACGAGACAATGGTTTTTGATAATCTTGACCTTGAGTTCATAGTCCTGGCATAATGTGCCTCTCCCATAAACAACAAGTTCCTACATGGGCAATATTGTCCCATATGCCTCTATTATTATGCTGCATATCTCCTTAATAAGGGAAAAAGAAATCATTTCCTCTAATTATTTAGTCTAAGAAGTAATTCACAACAGCATGAGTTGTGAACAAATTGCCATTAGTATCACTTGTATTTATACCAGACCAAGCTTCTTTAAACGGATGCAGTTTTTATCAGCAAATGTACTAATTATTTCTGTTGACCCCTTTTCGGCTATGGACCTCCACTATTCAAAACATCAAAGTCAAGTCCCCAAAATACAGACTCATTAATTGACCACTTCTCCACTCCATTGATGAAACGCGATCACCCCTTAGTAGGCACTCTACACTTCTAAATAGTGAAACTGAAGTTCAAATGTGTAAGGATTTCCTTTTTAATCTTCTTTGCCTTCTTGAGTTCAGAAAAAAAGTATTGTAGTTTATGGATTTTAATTAATCTCATAGACAAGCTCATAGACTCTGGGCTTAATTAACTCCCAAGGCCATCAACTTGTAATTAAGAACAGCTTTACAGAGTCAGACCGATGGTTGATCTAGAAGATACTCCGCTTCCACTAATAACTATTTGCACTTGTTTTTAAAATAAACCCTTCTTATCACAGGACAATAACAAGAGAGAGGTATTCACAAACAATCCAAGCTTCACTATAAACCACACATACATTCCTCAGAAATTATACTTTTAAAAAAATCCATGCAATGAAATTGCTGCTTTTGCACTTCAAGTAATTGCCTTCCAACAATTAATAGAAACAATACATCCTAGATTTTAAAAAACCCACAAATTTCCACCTTTAAATATTTAGTATTTTTTTTTAGTTTATCCTTGCATTGCACAAGACCTACAGATCCTCACCCCCAACATTTCCATGCTAAATAATTACATTCTGGAGTAGTTATAAATAAAACATTCTTCATCATTTATTCTTTTTTAATCTGTCTTCAGTTCACTGCAAAATTCACAGAATATTTCTTACACATAAATGCTCATGTTGTCTACTATCAACAAGACAAGATGTACCTATGATGTTAAGTGCCAGGTTTACCTATGAAGATGATGGAGACAACACCTAAGCAAGAACCTCCAACAAATGATTCCCATCTAGGAAGTCCCAAATCAGTTTGCAACCTGGGCTAAAAGGCTGAATCAAGGATAATACTGTTGCTTGTCCTTACTCTCCCTTGATGACTAGGAATGTAAAATGAAATTGCAGGAAATTTGTAAAATATGATTTATAAGTCCTATGAAAACAGGTTTTTGCGTGGCATGGACTACAGCCACAGTTGTGGTTTATTGGCTTCAAGCTTTCTCTGTTAAAAAAATGCATACGTAAAACATTGTGTTAGTATAGGTGCTAGTCGTTCCCGACTCTAGGGGGCGGTGCTCATCTCCATTTCAAAGCCAAAGAGCCAGTGCTGACCGAAGACGTCTCCGTGGTCATGTGGCTGGCATGATCAAATGCCAAAGGCGCACGGAACGCTGTTACCTTCCCACCAAAGGTGGTTCCCTATTTTTCTACTTGCATTTTTACATGCTTTCGAACTGCTAGGTTGGCAGAAGCTGGGACAAGTAACGGCAGCTCACTCCATTACATGGCACTAGGGATTTGAACTGCCGAACTGTCAACCTTTCTGATCGACAAGCTCAGCATCTTAGCCACTGAGCCACCACATCCCCCTGGTTTTAAAAAAGTTGTTTCATCTCAGATAAATTCACATGACAAAGAAGAATATTTAGGAATGTTGGGTTCAGTTTTGCTAGCAGAGTAAAGGGAAACCTACACATTCCTGGGTGCCATGTTTCCCATATTCCCAACCCCCATTTTCCCTCCTCTTATCTTCCTAACCTTCCACTTTTCACAAAACACTTTTGCACCTGTTCTGCAAGAATTTTCCCCCTCCCTTAACGTCATGAGACTCTCTTTTTTTCACCCTGCCCGTTCCTCAAAATATTCACATGTTAAGAAGAAGTTGCTACCATAAGCAAATAACAGATCTTTTAGAAAATATTCCTGAAATAAAGGATGGGAAAGAAAAAAGATTGAGTAATGCAACTTATGGGAAGGACCTGTTTATGAGCAGCAGTAGTGATTAAAGTGCTGAAGTAGAAAGTGGAAGACCATCAATTCCGCTTCTTCTTTAGACGTGAAACCAGGCAAACTGACTTTGGGTCACTAAGTGTGTCTTACCTCATCCTGCATCAGAGAGTTGTTATGGGAGAAATAGATGGGAGCATTAAGTATAATGCCTGAATAAAGGCAGGATAGGCAGCTAATCTTAGTAAACAGGACCAGATTTCTGCTTTTAGGACCTCCCTTCTGACCTTAATGTTATATATCTCTTCATTATTCTATTTCCTTATTTTTTTTCAAAGTAAATGGTTATCCCAGAAACAAACTTTTAATTTGACTGCAATACAAGGATCTATCTGTCTATCATCTCTCTCTCTCTCTCTCTCTCTCTCTCTCTCTCTCTCTCTCTCTCTCTCTCTCTCTCTCTCTCTCTCTCTCTCTCTCTCTCTCTACCTACCTACCTACCTACCTACCTACCTACCTACCTACCTACCTACCTACCTATCTCATCACTTACACCACTTTTTAATGAGTTTTTAAAGCCAAGCATTATTTTAATCTCAACATTTATGATTATGTTTTAGTAATTAATACATGAAATGTGAATGGTGATATGTGTATATGAATCCTTTCTGTTTACTGACTATTTTGACTTGTATCTGTGGAGAAATCCCCCATTGTATTCAAGGCAGCTTTTTGAGCATATCAAAGGTCAGATTAGTTTGGGAGAAAAACGTAATTTGCACCTGGAATCAGAGTTATTATCTTCAAACAATGAAGAAATGATTTCTTCTCAATCAGTCTTCTGCTTGGAAAATGCCTCTATTCTGAGATTAAGCGGAGAACAAAGCAGAAAGCTCATTTCTTTCAAATTTGTTTTTGCTTCACGCCTTCTCAAGCCAAAGTTCTAATTATATTTGATAGCTTCTGTTTGAAATCTCCAGAAGTTAAGCTGTTTCTTTGCCTTGTAAATACAGTAGATATCGTTTGTGCACAGTAGATATATATGGTATACAGTAGATATATACAGTATAGGAGATACTCGTGTGGCCCGCCAGCAGAGTTGGTGACAGATTCAGACAGTGAGGAGGTTGGGGAGGAACATGGACCAGGGAAGGCTATGATGAATGCTCTGCATTGGAGGCAGAGATGGGGCCAGGGCCGTCCAACAGTCATCAGCTGGCTTTGGATATCAGTGAGGCAGAAGAACAGCTGGAGCCTGTTCCTGATGTGCACATGTTCAGAGCTTCCAGGAGAAGGGAACAGCTAAGGAACGGGCTAACAGGGGAGTAAAGACACAGGTGGACGGTGAATGGCCCCTCTCATAGGGGATAAAGAGGAGTGAAAGGGGAGTGGAGTTTGCAGGAGACAATTAGGTCAATTCATTAGGGTGAAGATCTGTTCCTGACTTCTTGCCAAGTAACTGCTGCTACAGTGTGGCATTTGGAAGATATTGACCTGGCAACTCTCAATGCCTCAATGATAAAGGTCTGTTGTTGTGAAATCTCACGAAAGACTGTTTGCTGGGACTTTGCTAGAGAGGAATTCCCTTTAACTTAAATAAAAGAGATTTTATCGGGACAAGAACTCTGCTTCATGATCTTGGGAAGCCTAGGTCAGAACAGAAACACCCTATATAGTAGATAGATAGATAGATAGATAGATAGATGGATGGATGGATGGATGGATGGATGGATGGATGGATGGATGGATAGATAGATAGATAGATAGATAGATAGATAGATAGATAGATAGATAGATAGATAGATAGATAGATAGATGATAGATAGATAGATAGATAGATAGATAGATAGATAGATAGATGATGGTAGGTAGGTAGGTAGGTAGGTAGAAAGATAGGTAGGTAGGTAGGTAGGTAGGTAGGTAGGTAGGTAGGTAGGTAGGTAGAAATATAGGTAGGTAGGTAGGTAGGTAGGTAGGTAGGTAGGTAGAAATATAGGTAGGTAGGTAGGTAGGTAGGTAGGTAGGTAGGTAGGTAGGTAGGTAGGTAGGTAGGTAGAAATGTAGGTAGGTAGGTAGGTAGGTAGGTAGGTAGGTAGGTAGGTAGAGACACACAAACACACACATACACACATACGTACCCATGTGTGCACATGCACACACATTTGATCACAGTTCGCACTTAAGCTAAAGCAGTTCAGTGAAGAAGCATCTTGTGAAATTATTCAACCTGCTGCAACAATGCCATAGCAAAAAGCACTGGCATCATATCTGTTTTAATGGAGAACTTGTATAAAACTGATTGGGGTGACATGATAGCAGTACTCCAGTATTTGAGGGGCTGCCACAAAGAAGAGGGGGTCAAATTAGTCTCCAAAGCAGCAAGAGGGCAGGACAAGAAACAATTGCTGGAAACTGATTAAAGAAAGAAGCAACCTGGAATTAAGGAGAAACTTCCTACCAGTGAGGACAATTAACCAGTGGAACAGAAGTTGCCTCCAGAGGCTGTGGTCCAAGAACTGAACAAGTTTTTTAGATGAGAAGCAACACAGTTTCAAGGAAAAAATCAGAACTGAAGAAGCTTCTTGAAGAAGAAGCAAAATGGTTTCAAAGGGGAAAAAACCCAAGAAAGTTCAGTTTCCTTTTGAGCTCCCATTCCTAATCTACAAAATCAGTCCAGAAGGATATCATGATCCCTGCTATCAAAAACCAATGAGAAATCAAGTACATATCAATATTATTTCCGTACTATGCCATGACAACAAGAAGAAATGTTCTTGATTCTCTGGTCTTGTTTTAGTGTAGACTAGCCGATAACCCAGCGTTGCCCAGATATTTATTTATAGGGGGGGGGGGGGAATGTCCAGACCGAACATAATTTCTAATGTTGGATTTTCCCCCTTACCAGAGGGAGCCCCCTTGTGGACTACTTTGAAGCTATTACCAATAGCAACTCCACTGCGCTGTACAGTAGAAGCCAGTAGGGCAGTGATGGCGAACCTATGGCACGCGTGCCACAGGTGGCATGCGGAGCCATTTGTCAGGGCACGCGAGGCGCTGCCATGTCAGCTGGCCAGCGCGCATGCGCGTGCTGGCCAGCTGAGTTCACCCTTTTTTAAAGCCATTTTTCGCCCTCCTCAGGCTCCAGAGGCTTTATAGGAGCCTGGGGAGGGTGAAAAGGGCCTCCCCCCCCCCGGAGGCCCTCCGGAGGCTTCATGAGCTTCCCTGACGCCTTCGGAGCGCTCAAAACGACCCTCCAAGCAGCACTCCGAAGGCTTCAGGGACCATCCGGAGGCTTCCCTGACACCTCCAGAGGGCATCCGGGGGGGTGGGGGAGACTGTTTTCGCCCTCCCCAGGCTCCTATAAAGCCTCTGGAGCCTGGGGAGGGTGAAAAAAGCATATAAAAATGGGGGGAGCACCTGTAGTGTGCGCATGCGCACTGGGGGGGGTCGCGCATTGCATTATGGGTGTGGCACGCCCGCAAACGACCCCCCTGTGCTCCCCAACACTTATGGCACGCGAGCCAAAAAAGGTTCGCCATCGCTGCAGTAGGGCATTAGGGCACAACAGGCTGTATCTTAACAGAACACACCCACTGAGGGGTGTTAGGGGTGTCTTATCCCCACAGTATTTGTTTCCAGAGAGTAAATCATCTGTGTACCAAGTTTGGTTGAAATTGCTCGAGGCATTCCAGAGTTATGCTGGAACATACATACATATATACACACATATATACATCATACATACATACATACATACATACATACATACATACATACAGAGAGAGCTATTTTTATACGTATATAGACCTCTTCACATGGTGCCCTCAGGGTATGTTGAAGCAATTCCCATAATATTTCAGAAAGCTGTTCTAGTGCAAGGGCATAAAAAAGAAGGAATGGCAAAATTTCCATTCATGGGCTTTGTAGTTTGAAGAGAAAGAATTCTAGGATTAAATTATTAGATGTAATAATACCAAACAACAGTAATAATACTACACCAGAAAAGGAATGCCTGCCCAGGTGGGCTGTACCATTAAATGCCAAAGTGAAAAGAAAGAGAAAAAGAAAATTGCAGCAAATGCAGTTAAGTGTTCCATTTGTTTGTACATTAGGAAATGCTGGAGAAATATGCAAATGAAACCTTTTTTTCCCAGGTAAATGCTTCAGAAGAAGTGTGTCAAATAGAGGTGACAAAGGATGACATTTTTAAAAAATAATGAGTCATGGAAAATTAGTGGCATTCAGGAGGACTATTAAGCAGTGGAAGAAACTAAATTGCCAACTATTACCCAAAATTTGCAGCTTTACAAACCTCTAGCCTCTGTATTTAAGTACTGGAAGTAACAACAATTTATAAAAGGGTCCAGGAAGGATGCAAAGAATTATAGTGCTGCCACTCTAAGAGCTCTCTCTGATAACTTGGCTGAAAATATCATGAAGAGTAGAACTGATAAGTTTTTTCCGTTTTTTAATCTTCATTGAAGAAGGGAAAAAACCAGTGTCTTTTGGAAAAGATAGCTTTGCTTCACTAATTGTCTACCTTTCATTGGAAAGCAGCTAAAGGCAGGACAAGAAGCAATGGGTGGAGTCTAATCAAGGAGAGAAACAACTTAGAACTAAGGAGAAATTTCCTGACAGGTAGAACAATTAATCAGTGGAACAACTTGCCTCCAGAAGTTGTGAATGCTCCAACACTGGAAGTTTTTAAAAAGAGACTGGACAATCATTCATCTGAAATTGTATTGGGTTTCCTGCTTGAGCAGGGGGTTGGACTAGAAGACCTCAAAGGTCCCTTCCATCTCGGATATTCTATTCTATTCTATTTCAGGCTTTGGAACACGGACAGCTTTTCACAATGGAATCAAGGAGTCTCTTTTTAGTGACCAAACAAAATTAAAAGGGAACTGAAGATTAATAAAAGCCAATGCCATGTGCAATCATAGAAATGGGTTTATTCAGTGTTAAGATGAGAGTTTTTCAATCTCAGCAGCATTTAAGAATTGTGGGAGTCCATACATCTTAATGTTGGTGAGGTTGTGAAATCCAGAGTGAAGGGTTCACCAGACTTCTCTGTTACTCTATGTCAGGGAAGGTATGTGTCTATTATTCCAGGAAGGTTACATAGATGTTTCCTTGATATGTCTGCAAATATAACATTCTGGCTATCTGTTTAACGCTCAAACAGCAAAGCAAAGAACAGGAAGTTGGATCAACCAATCAGCAGGACATGCACCTCCGCACAACACACAGTTTGGATTTGGAAGGTGTGCCCATCTGCAGTCATCTGCAATCTACTCTTACCAGAGGTGGGATTCAGCTGGTTCGGACTGGTTTGGGTGAACCAGATGCTAATTTTACATCTGGTTCGCTGAACCGGTGGTTGCAAGGACTGGCTGGCCCCGCCCTCCCCTCCCCTCTCAGGAGTCTCCACATGACCCGTTTTGGATGCCAGCTAAGTGCAGGGCCCACACGGAGGCTACACTGTACAGTAGAAGCCATTTTACGGCATTAAGGTAGAAGCCATTTTAAGGCACAACAGGCTGTATCTTAACAGAACACACATACACCAAGGAGTGTTAGGGACGTCTTACCCCCACAGTATTTTTTTCCAGAGAGTAAGTCATCTGTGTACCAGATTGGTTTGGTTGAAATTGCTCGAGGCATTCCAGAGTTATGCTGGAACATACACACATACACACACATACACACACGTGTGTGTGTGTGTGTGTGTGTGGTCTTGTTGTATTCGGGTCTTTTCCCGTGTAAGATTGAGATTGTCTTGGCAACTTTTCATAAGCCGAAAACACCAGCCTGAAGATGACGAGTGAGATCTCGCTGAATCGTTGCCAAGACAATCTCAATCTTACACAGGAAAAGACCCGAATACAACAAGACCAGCATACCTACACCTGTGAAAATCTACAAAGATAGATAGATAGATGATTGATAGATAGATAGATAGATGGATGGATGGATGGATGGATGGATGGGGTGGGGGGGGAGGGGGAAAGAAACGTTTTTATAGATAGAGAGATGGTTGCGCTGTCTCGAGCTCATGTGATCACCTTTTACAACCTTCTGACAAGCAAGGTCAATTGGGAAGCCTGATTCACTTAACAACCGTGTGATTAACAACTGCAGTGATTCACTTAACAACTACGGTGAGAAAGGTCATAAGATGGGGAAAAGTCGCTTAACAACTGTCTGACTTTGCAACATAAATTTTGGGTTCAATTGTGGTTGTTAGCTGAGGTCTAGATGTAATGGTCATTTTCTGTCATTTGCAGCTGGGAACCAGAATAAGCTGTAATGGAAGCCCTAAGATATAAGCGTAATATTCCACAACTCAATCCAAACATAAGAATTCCAGTGCCTCTCACAAATTTTTATGAAACCCTTTGGTTATTTGCATCATTTCCTCCATACCCCAGATATGTCAGTTGTGGCCTTGGGCACTAAAACATTGTCCTTACTGAATGCAGGTGCTACATAAAAGTGCTATATAAATTACTATTTAATAAATGTATAATGTGAATAAATTAATAATTACCTTGCTTCCTGCAGCTGTCAGCCAGATGCTTCCACGAAGAAGGCTATTACATCCTTACCAGAGGGGACACTTCACTCATACTTGTTTTTATTTAGAGTCTCATCTTTGGGTTTGCAATTGGTTGGTTGGTCTGTGATATTGTTCTAATGTAAAATATTGTTCTAATGGAATGATTTTCTTTCTGTTGGAAAATAGGTTGCCCAGAGACTTTAGATTTGGGGCAAGGAGAAGTAGGCTCTGCAAATAATTGTATGTATGTATGTATGTATGTATGTATGTATGTATGTATGTATGTATGTATGTATGTATGTATGTATTGTGTCACAAACCCTGGTATGCCCAAATATGGGAGGGAGCACGCCGCTTCCCTTTTCTGTTTTTCGGCTCACTCCAGGACACCATCCAGGCAGAAAACCATCTTTTTATGTTGCCTTTGTTACATTTGTGTTGATAAATAAATAAAGGGAGACTAGTATAGATCTATTTTCGATTCCCAGTAAGGGTATGGCTAGCTGATGAGAACTAAATAGCTTGAAATAGATCTATACTAGTCTCCTTTTATTTATTTATCAGCACAAATGTAACACACACACCACACCACACACACACACACACACACACACACACACGGCTCTGTGTGTATGTTGCAGCATAACTCTGGAATGCCTTGAGCAATTTTAACCAAACTTGGTACACTCTGGGAAAAAATACTGTGGGGGTAGGACCAGGGATGGGTTGCTGCTGCCATTACTGCCAGTTTGGCGCACAAATTTTTTTGCTTGCGCATGTGCGCATTTGCACCTAAAAAGGTCTGCGCCCGAATGCACAACTTTAGAAAAGGAAAAAAAATACATTTCTGCAATGAAGATTGTCCTGTGCATGCGCAGAATCAAAAATCAAGATGGCGGCACCATCGATAGAACCGGTTCGGGGGCATGGCAGTCTGAGTTACTACCTACTTGGCCGAACCGGTCCGAACCGGTAGGAACCCACCTCTGGGTAAGACACCCCTAAAACCCCTTGAAGTGTGTGTTCTCTAGATACAGCCTGTTGTGCCTTAAAATGGCTTCTACTATACTGTCGTAAAATGGATTCTACTGGGCAGCGCAGTGGAGTTACCATGGTAACGGCTTCACTGTACTTCATGAGAGGACTCCCTCTGGTAAGGGGGAAAACCCAACATTAGAAATTATGTTTGGTCCAGGCATTTCCCCCCTATAAATAAATTCCCTGACAACGCCAGGTTATCGGCTAGTAGATAAATATTTTTGCTGCTGAGGCTCAAGATTCTTTGTCAGAAAATGGATCTTCTTACAATGTTTCAGACTAGATAGAAACTAAAAATGATTGTACAGTTTGCTCATCGCCTTACTTATTTGCAACAGATTGGTGAGCTTTGCATTGTAATAATGTGTTTGATGTCAATTAGTATCCGTGTGAATAACAACAGAAATGACAAGCTGGAAGTAGCTTCGGATACAATATACAAATAGAAGAATAAGCAACCATGGAAACTTGGAGAGAAGCAGATGGCAGTTCTAAGGAGATATTATCTTCTTGATATTTGCATTGATAACTGAGTGAAAGGCGGGGGGAGAAAGTTGCAGCAATTTTTCCATCTTCTTGACTGACAGTTTTTGACTTTTATAGTTTTTGGGTTCAGCTTCGATGGAAACAAGTTTCTCTCTACAACTTTTCCAATAACCAGGAGAATGGTGAATTCCCTGATCCGAATGACCCCAATCAGGGAAGAAACACCTTGTGAGGAGGTCCTTGGTGTTCTCTGAACTTGCTTGTTTTCTTACAGATGCTTCATTACCTACCATATTTTTCGGAGTATAAGATGCACCTTTCCCCCCTAAAAGAACATGGAAAAGTTGGTGCGTCTTATACACTGAATACAGCAACTTTTGGCCTCCTGAAGCCCCGCCCCCGTATCCCATTTTTGTGAAAAATGAACCATTTTTCGCAAAACCTGAGGCGTTTTTGCCTTCCCCCAGCCCCCAGGAGCACTCTAGGCTTTAGCAGGGCTGGGTCAAGGCAAAAATGCCTCCATTATTGCAGAAAATGGCCCTTTTTCTGCCCATTTTTCACAAAATTTGGGGCATTTTTGCCTTCCCTCAGCCCTGCTGAAGTCTGCAGAGTGCTCCTGGGGGCCGGGGAGGACAAAAACTTTTTTTTCTTAGTTACCTCTTCAAAATCTTGGTACGTTTTACACACCGGTGTGTCTTATAGTCCCAAAAATACGGTAAGTAGGTAACATAGAGCCACGGTGACGCAGGGGTTAGAGTGCATTCCTGCAGGCTACTTCTGCTGACTGCCGGCTGCCAGCAGTTTGGCAGATTGAATCTCACCAGGCTCAAAATTGACTCAGCCTTCCATCCTTCCGAGGTGGGTCGAACGAGGACCCAGATTGTTGCGGGCAATAGGCTGACTCTGTAAACCGCTTAGAGAGGGCTGTAAAGCGCTATGAAGCGGTATATAAGTCTTAAGTTCTGTTGCTATTGCTATGATCAGTGCTAGTTTTGCAAGAGAGCCAGCAAGCTCAAAGAGCACCAAGGATCCCTCATTTCAACCCTGATCTACAAATGTTCTCCTTTATAACAAATAACATGTCTGTGATTTTGACCAGTTCAAATGTTCTCCCTCAAAATAATCATCAAAAAAACCATGAGCCTCTGCTCTCCACAGCTGTCTCCTACTCACAATAGTATTATTAGATGAGGATGTTACCACAAGCATGCTATTAATAATTGTACAATAATAAAGATAAGCTAGTGTTTGAAATAAACAAAGTACAGTCGTGTTTCCCCACTGTGTTGGTGAAATTTGCACACATTGCCAGCGCCTGCCTCTTTTTGGTTCATCTTCCTCTTGATATCTACGGAGATTCTCAGTCATCCAGGTCATAGGTTGTCCCAAAGATGCTTTTTCAAGAGGCAACTAGATTTTCAGTTTTTTTTTTTCTTTGAAGACATTTCTCCTCTCATCCAAGAAGCTTTTTCCAGTTCTGACTGTATGGTGGGGGAATGGAAGGATTTATACTCCTTGCAGACAGCTGGTTATTTGCATTATTTTAGTGACTCGTTAAGACCACTTGGAGGTTTATCTGTGTCCTCTGAGTAGTGCAAATGGGTGTGGAGCGTTCTTGGAACTGCTGAGAGAACTGTGTTGTAGACTGGAGATAGTTGATGTTGCATCCCTCAACCTCTGTTGAGAGAGGGCTGTTCAATTTCATAGATGGCCTCCACACTTTTGAAGACAGTAAAGTCCACATTTTGGATAGAAAGGACCACTGGTTTGAAAGAGGGGGTCAAAGAGTCCATCTGTGTCAAAACTGAACAGCCCTCTCCCAAGAGAGGTGGAGGGATATGACATCATCTATCTACAACAGTTCCAAAAAGGCTCCACACCCATTTGCACTACTCAGGTGACCCTGAGGACACAGATAAACCTCCAGGTGGCCTCAGCGACTCTCTAAAAGGATGCAAATGACCATCTGTCTGCAAGGAGTATAAATCCTTCCGTTCCCCACCATCCAGTCAGCTTCTTGAAGAAGCTTCTTGGAGGAGAAGTAAAACATCTTCAAAACCAAGGAAGCCCAGTTGCCTCTTGAAAAAAGCACCTTTGTGACTTGATAGTTTCTTTTTTCCCACTATAGATAAGAATACACAAACGTACATACAGATAGTCCTCCCACTTACAACCATTCGTTTAGCAACTGTTTAAAGTTACAACCGGGAAAAAAAACAGGACTTAAAGTGCCTGGTCATTGCACTTCCAACCATTGCAGCATTCTGACGGTCACAAGATCACAACTCGGGCAATTGCTAACCGGCATGTATTTCCAATGGCTGCAGGGTCCTGAAGTCATGTGATCACCATTTGAATCCTTTGTTTAACGACTGCACAGATTTGCTTAATAACCGTGGCAAAAGAACCTTCATAAAATTCTAGTGCTTAACCTTGCTTAGCAATGGAATTTCTGCTCTCAGTTGTGGTCATAAGTCGAGGACTACCTGTTTGCATATATTACCAGTGAAATTCCTGCAGACCTGACAAAGTAGGATAGGATTCATATCTCTAATACAGGGGTGTCAAAGTCAAGGCCCAGGGGCCGGATACAGCCCGCGGGCTGCTTAGATCTGGCCCGCGAAGCCTCCCTGGAAATAATGAAGGACTGGCCCCTTGTGCCTCTGCCAGCAAAAGCAGAGATTGGGAGGGTTGCGTGTGCCCCTCCTGAGCTCTGTTTTCACTGGCAGAGGGTTGCAGGAGGCCGTCGCAGCCGAAACGGAGTTCAGGAACCTTCTCTGGAAGAGTACTCGGGCTGCCACAGGCACCCCTGACATGAATGATGTCGAGCTGGCCATGCCTCCTGGCCATGCCCCCTGCTCCCCCCCCACCAAGGTGAAACACAACTCTGGTGCAGCCCTCAATGAAATTGAGTTTGACGCCCCTGCTCTTAGCAAAATGTTCAAAAATCTGGCTCCAAATTGTTGGAAGTGTAAAAAAACACCAGGCACTTTCTATCATATGTGGTGGACGTGCAATGAGGCAAAAAAATATTGGAAAATGATTCAATCATGGCTAGAACAAATGGTGGGAGAACAAATTATGTTTAAACCAGAAACTTTTCTCCTAGGCATAATACCGGAGGGGTTTAAGAAAGATACACTTTATCTAATTATACATATACTAACTGCAGCGCTCATAATCTATGCACAGCATTGGAAAAAAGAAAATACACCATCAGAGCTAGATATAATCAGAAAAGTGTTGGCCTGTGCAGAAGCAGATAGGCTCACTCTTGAACTTAAAAATAAAGGGGAATCAGAATATTTTGAAGTATGGAAAGATTTTATGATTGGTATAATACAAGATGACAAGACTGGAACAAATGTATATATTGTGATTGGACAGAAGGATAGACAATGTATTAAGTAGTTTAATTGTCAATGGTTGAAACTAGCTGTATATAATGTGAATGTATGGTCACTCCGACTCCGCGGTATTGCATTGTTTTAAATGTAAAAATAATAAAAATATATTTTTTTAAAAAAAGAAAGAAATCGAGTTTGACACCCCTGCTCTAATAGCTCGTACTTGTCCAAAAAATGATACAAAGCCCATTAAACCAGCTACATGGATACTAAACATTGATACCAATTTGAAGGCACATCATGAAGCCTCATATTTCTTTTTGTTGGTGTTTACCAAAATTAGCAGGGTAAGTTTCAGTACAAGAAAGAAAAAAAGCTTTTAAAAAACATTTAGAAGTATGCAAAGGTTTAGAGTGTTTTAATGATTTTGTGTTTTTTTCTTTCCACATACTTATTCGGATGTTGCATTCCATAAAATGGTGACCTCTCTGGGTTTTTTCCCCCCTTTATTTTCTTTTAACAGCTTAGAGCACACGCCGTAGATATGAATGGGAACAAAGTGGAGAATCCGATTGATCTCTACATTTATGTGATCGACATGAATGACAACAGGCCAGAATTCATAAACCAAGTCTATAACGGATCTGTTGATGAAGGATCAAAACCAGGTATGCCTGAATGTCTCATCAAACTATTTTTAGATAATGGACTCAAGTTGGACTATTGATCTGTACTTAAGAAATCTGGCTTGTCTTAGATCAGAATATTAGGGAAACAAGATGAAGTTTGAAATTCCGAAGCAGAGGAAATGGTCTTATTCTGAAATACACATTTAGCCTGTATCACTGTTGCTCCTGTCAGAGCAGAGAATGGAGAAAGCATTATACATTCAATATTGCAGCTACTAAGATTGTTGGACGAGCAGCCAGTAAAACAGCCAGGGAAGTGATTGAAGCCTGGGAAAGAGGTCCCCCATCAACAGGAATGCTGATTTACCACCAGCTTATCAAGTACCGAGCTATGGTGGCGCAGTGGTTAGAATGCAGTACTACAGGCTACTTCTGCTAATTGCTGGCTGCCAGCAGTTCAGCAGTTCGATTCTCACCAGCATAAGGTTGACTCAGCCTTTCATCCTTCCAAGGTCGGTAAAATGAGGACCCAGGTTGTTGGAGGCAATAAGCTGACTCTGTAAACCACTTAGAGAGGGCTGCGAAGCATTGCGAAGCACTGCGAAGCACTGCGAAGCACTGCGAAGCACTGCGAAGCACTGCGAAGCACTGCGAAGCACTGCGAAGCGGTATAGAAATCTTAGTTAGTGCTAAGTGCTATTTAGCAGGCAAGGGCTGGGCAGCACAAGCAAATGATAGCCAAAGACTTAATAGCCAGCTGTTCTGACCCCCCTTCCTCCGTTGCCCACACAGAACACGCTCCGTAACAATACAAGGTAAACAAGGTTTATTTCACAGACAGACAGAAGGTTCCGTGGCAGTAAACCACCAAGACAAAACTCACAAATACAAGACACGAAAGCAGCTATCCAGCTTGCTAGGTTTCAAGACAAGAACTTCTTGCATGAGTTCTTTGTTGACTGCTGCAAAGGGCTTATGCACAGTCAACCCATTTATAACCTGGAGAGGAGTCTCTTGATCAGCAGCTGAGAGCCCTTACCGCCGATAATTGCGCCCTCTCTCCTTGCGTCTATGGGCGCGGCGATAACGAGCGTCCAGGAACTCCCTGTTCAGCTCTGACTCACTGTCTCATGACTCCTCTCCACTGCTCCAAGGCATGGTATCTGGAGCCCCCCTCCTCTGGCTCTCACCGGTGCTCCATGCCTCAGGCGCCTCCTGGTGGCCGACCAGACTCTCCGATCCCTGCTCAGAGTCGGAACCCTGTCCAGGGTCCTCCACCTCCTCTTGAGCCGACTCATAGGGACCCTCACTCTCGGAGTCTGGTGGCAGCTGCAACGGCTCCTGCTGGGCCACAACAGCCAGCTATCAACACACCCCAGTAGCCACATACAACAGGCAACATGTAAATACCACACACTCTGCTAGAGAGAAGTTCTCTGAAGATGGACTCCGGGTACAAGTCCAAAAGCTTGGAAAACAAAACCTCTATTCCTGGTGACTGACCCAGATTGGTTCCTGCAATGGAAAAGAGGAATCAAATATTTTTACTTGATGTCCTTCGAAGGCAATGCGGAAGGGTGAGGGTTTGCTTTTTCAATATTGTACAGTCCAGTGTTGGGCTCTGGATCCCATCACAACCGGGATGCTGCGACGGGGCTGGACGTCCTCCTCGGGTACGCGCACTGTGCATGCATGTACATGCCACCGCTCTGCGATGCCTCAGCTGCTCGGCGAAGGTTGCGCAGATGCCATACGCTGTGTGTGCAGGTGCAATTGGCCTGTTTCCCTAAAAAAGCAGTAAGGAACGCGGGCGGGCTGGTGGGCCCAATGAGTCACTGTTCCTGTACGGTGGCTGCTGCTCCCAGCTACCACCAGTACACCCATACCAGGGCATACCTCCCAGAACCCACCATTGGTGCAGTCAGGTTTTAGTGGCTAGGAGCATCCAGTTTAAGCCATCAGTGTTCCAAGCCTCTGTCAGGTTCAATCCCAAACACAACACAGTGAAATAAAGTCCAGTTTTTTACTTGCACTGATGATGTCACCTAATTTGGGTAATGAAACATCTGCAAGAAAACAGCCAAGCTCAGAGAGCCCCAAGGACTCCTCAGTTTTTTCACTTGCTAATTAAAAATAGGCATCCCAATAGACAGAATCATTCCAGACTAAAGCTATGACTTTCTAACCTAATCAATATACCCTGGGAGATTTTATCCTGAACCTCATCCAGTTCAGGACTGCACAATCTCGTACTTTGGGTCACTCTCCAGATTGCATGGACTCATCCAGGGAAGCTGTGATGCATATGTTTGTTTGTTCATTACATTTATATACTGCCCCTCTCATCAATAACGTGACTCTGGGAAGCTGATGAACAGTACAACTATAGAAAATTAACATTTTAAATGCTACATAACAATTAATATCACATCAGCACCTTATAAGGCCTTGGTAAGGCCACACTTGGAATACTGCATTCAGTTTTGGTCGCCACGATGTAAAAAAGATGTGGAGACTCTAGAAAGAGTGCAGAGAAGAGCAACAAAGAGGATTAGGGGACTGGAGGCCAAAACATATGAAGAACGGTTGCAGGAACTGGGTATGTCTAGTTTAATGAAAAGAAGGACTAGGGGGGACATGATAGCAGTGTTCCAATATCTCAGGGGTTGCCACAAAGAAGAGGGAATCAAACTATTCTCCAAGGCACCTGAGGGTAGAACAAGAAGCAATGGGTGGAAACTAATCAAGGAGAGAAGCAACTTAGAAAGAAGGATAAATTTCCTGACAGTTAGAGCAATTAATCAGTGGAACAGCTTGCCTCCAGAAGTTGTGAATGCTCCAACTGGAAGTTTTTAAGAAGATGTTGGATAACCAGTTGTCTCAAGTGATGTAGGGTTTCCTGCCTAAGCAGAGGGTTAGACTAGAAGACCTCCAAGGTCCCTTCCAACTCTGTTATTCTATTCTATTCTAACTAAAACCAGGAGATGGACAGCACGGGGGTGAGATATTCTTCTTACCCCCATCAGTCCAACTCCAGTGGTCAGTGCCCCACTCAGGGCTGCAAGCAAAGCAGGAAAACCAGGTTTTGATACCCTTCAAGAAGGCCAGAGGGTCAGAGCAGTTCTCACTTCCAGTTCTAGAATTTTCCATATGGCTGGGGCCACAGTGGAAAAGGCTCCTCTCTTTGACCCCACACACTGGAATGCCTTGGCCAATGGTATCTGCAGCAAGTCCCTTCCCCTGGAATGAATAGAGTGGGTTAGCCCAATTGGGGCTACGTTTCTCCTCATATAAGAATGAATGAATGAATGAATGAATGAATGAATGAATGAAGGAAGGAAGGAAGGAAGGAAGGAAGGAAGGAAGGAAGGAAGGAAGGAAGGAAGGAAGGAAGATCTGCCAAAGTAATAAGTGATACCTTGAACTGAACCTGGATGGAAACTGGTAGTCAATGCATGTAGTCCTTGACATACAACATTTCATTTAGTGGTCATTCAAAGCTACAACAGCACTGAAAAAAGTAATTGATGACCACGTGATCAAAATTCAGATGCTTGGCAAGCGGCTCATATTTATGACAGTTGCATTTTCTTGGGATCATGTGATCCCCTTCGGCAAACTTCTGATAGTCAATCGGGGAAGCCAGGTTCATTTAACAACCGTGCTACTAATTTAACAACTGCAGTGATTCACTTAACAACAGTGTCAAGAAAGGTTGTAAAATGGGGCAAAACTCACTTCAGAACTGTTTTGCTTAGCAACAGATATTTTGGTCTCCGTGGTGGTCATGTCGAGGACTACCTGCATTCTTGCAGGAATTAGCCCCTATTCCTTCTTTATCACACTTCTCAGGAGATAAAGTAAAATCTTAGAGAGGGAGGCTACGTAATCCAACCCAAGGTGGAATCCAAATTTAAGTATTCAGAATAGATAACTACCCAGCTTAGATTTAGAATAAATGAGCTGGAAGAGACCTTGGAGATCTTCTAGTCCAGCCCCCTGCTCAAGCAGGAGAACCTATACTATTTCAGAGAAGTGACTGTCTAGACTCTTCTTAGAGGACGTGGTGGCTCAGTGGCTAAGATGTTGAGCTTGTCAATCAGAAAGGCTGACTGTTTGGCCATTCGAATCCCTAGTACTGCGTAATGGAATGAGCTCCTGTTCCTTGCCCCAGCTTCTGCCAACCTAGCAGTTTGAAAGCATGTAAAAATGCAAGTAGAAAAATAGGAACCACCTTTGGTGGGAAGGTAACACCGTTCCATGCACTGTCAGTGTTTAGTCATGCCGGCCACATGACCACGGAGACGTCTTCGGACAGCGCTGGCTCTTCGGTTTTGAAACAGAGATGAGCATCACCCCCTAGAGTTGGGAATGACTAGCCCATATGCACGAGGGGAATCTTTACCTTAGACTCTTCTTAAAAACCTCCAGTGATGGAACGCCCATGATTTCTGGAGGCAACTTCTGTTCCACTGGTTAATTGTCCTCACTGTCAGGAAGTTTCTCCTCAATTCCAGGTTGCTTCTCTCTTTGATTAGTTTCCAGCCACTGTTTCTTGTCCTGCCGTCTGGTGCTTTGGAGAATAATTTGACTCTCTCTTCTTTGTGGCAGCTTGATCACTTCCAACCAAGGGGAAGGTACCACCTGACGTTGTCATTGGTTCCTCTGTAAGCGTCTCTTACTGTTACCATGATTTTTCCCCCGCATTCAACCATAATTGCCTCTCTTCAATTTAAACCCACTAATCCATGTCTTGCATTTTCATCAACACATTGTGATACCCACTGATAAATGTATTAGGCTCCTTTGTTCTTTCAGTGATACACTGAGCCAGGAAAAGCTGCCCATCCACGTGTGAAATGATGTACATCATTCACACTGTTAAGACAGTTGTGGTCAGCCGCAGCCAACCTACTTGTATATTCTTGGGGTCTTGTGTTCCTTCTTTGTATTTTCTCTGAAGTAAATCTAGCTGAGTTTAGGCTTTATTTTTTTCAAAGTAAGAATCCCAGGCAAAGTTAGGTTTGTGGAATTTCTATTCAAATACAATAGCAGAATTGGAAGGGACCTTGGAGGTCTTCTAGTCCAACCCCCTGCCTAGGCAGGAAAACCTATACCGTTTCAGACAAATAGCTATCCAACATCTTCTTAAAGACTTCCAGTGTTGGGGCATTCACAACTTCTGGAGGCAAGCCGTTCCACTGATTAATTGTTCTCACTGTCAGGAAGTTTCTCCTCAGTTCTAAGTTGCTTCTCTCCTTGATTAGTTTCCACACATTGCTTCTTGTTCTACCCTCAGGTGCCTTGGAGAATAGTTTGGCTCCCTCTTCTTTGTGGCAACCCCTGAGATATCGGAAGACTGCTATCATGTCTCCCCTAGTCCTTCTTTCTCTTAAGCTAAACATACCCAGTTCCTGCAACCGTTCTTCATATGTTTTAGTCTCAGTCCCCTAATCATCTTTGTTGCTCTTCTCTGCACTCTCTCCAGAGTCTCCACACCTTTTCTACATCGTGGCGACCAAAACTGAATGCAGAATTCCAAGTGTGGCCTTATCAAGGCATTATAAAGTGGTATTAACACTTCACATGATCTTGATTCTATCCCTCTGTTTATGTAGCCTAGAACTGTGTTGTCTTTTTTGGCAGCTGCTGCACACTGCTGGCTCCTATTTAAATGGTTGTCCACTAGGACTCCAAGATCCCTTTCACAGTTACTCTTCTCTGCACTCTTTCTAGAGTCTCCACATCTTTGTTTCTCTGATATCCCAAAGACGTTTTTTTTTTTCCAAAAGGCAAGTGGGTTTTCTTTGGTTTTCCTTGGAGACGTTCCCAGTGGTGGGATCCTGCTGGTTTAACAGCCAGTATGGTGATTGCATGCTGCGCACACATGCTCTGTCCATGTCAACAGTTTTAACAAAACGTAACCTTCCACGTTACTTCTTGGGGAGTAACACAGCTGATTCACAGGACAGTGGGATCCACCTGATCACCTGATCATTGGAGTGAACCAGATTACTCCCCAGCTGATCGTCTGAGCTACCAGTTCGCCCGAACCAGTATGAACTGGCTGAATCCCACCCCTGGATGTTTCACTTCTCATCCGAGAAGCTTCATCAGGTCTTATTGAATGGTGGAAGATAGAAGGATTCAGTCAGAAGTGAAGAAGCGTCTTGTCTGAGAAGTGAAACGTTATCAAAGGAAAACAAAGAAAGTCCAGTTGCCTTTTGAAAAAGCACTTTTGGGTGGAACTGCGAAGAAGCAAAAAAGATATTGGACTAAAATACATACATGCCTGGAAAAGATGATACAACAACATATTGACTTAAAACCTGAAATATTTTTGCTGGGGATTTTACCAGAAAATTATAGTAAAGAAAATGTATATTTGATTATTCATGTTATTACAGCAGCTAGGATTGTATTTGCGCAAAATTGGAAAAGTGAAGAGATCCCTGCAGAGGAGAATGTGATTAGGGAAATATTGGAGTGTGCAGAAATGAACAGACTGACCCTGGCTATCAAAGAGAAAGAACAAAGCAATTATTACACAATTTGGGAATCTTTTTACCAGTGGTTAGAGAATAGACATAAGAATTAATAGTAAAAGAAGTTATCTAAAGTATAGAAAATGTATTAATAGTCAACATAACTAATAGTTAAATAAATTACAATGTGATTGTTATAATATTAGATACTTAAGGCTTTTCACACTTTCAACCATTGCAATATCCCCATATGGTCTCGTGATCCAAATTCAGATGCTTGGCAACTGGTTCATATTTATGACAGTTGCAGAATCCCAGCGTCATATGATCCTCTTTTATGACCTTCTAACAAACAAATTCAATGGGCAAGCCAGATTCACTTAACAACCGTGTGGCTAACTTAACAACTGCAATGATTCACTTAGTGACTGTGGCAAGTAAAATGGGGCAAAACTCACTTAACACCTGTCTTACTAATCAAGAGAAATGTTGGTCTCAGGGAGGAGGAGCCAACGTTGCGACGATACAGACATGCGGTCTCGATGCTCCGAGACTGCAGCCGCTACGTTTGCCGCTGGGTGGTCCAATCGGACCTAAACCATCCCGCAGAATATGACTTGCTGATCTCAGGGACATCACAAAGTCCCTGATCGATCCAAGAGAAGTTCTTCAATCCGGCAACAAAAAATCCAGCCATTAGGCTGATGAAGTTGGGGAGGCTCCAAAATGGAAGGATACGGAAAGAAAAAGTGTTTCCAACTGGTGAGGAATTTTTACCATTTTAAAAGAGACTGCCTATAAAAAACTTAAAATTAATTTAAATTGGAGAACAGAAGAAATAAGCGGCGGAATTAAGTTTGGAATGGTTTTGGACAGTGGGTTATCTTACTTTTTAAATGCTATCTTCATGGATGGAATTTATGCAAGACTTTTAAAACAAATAGATTAAGTTTTCTTCTATTTTTTTTTCTTTTATTATTCTTTGTAACCTATGGACTAAAATTCTCCTCTTTCATTACTGTGGGTGTTCTTCTAACTCGATTCTCTAACAAGAATTTGACTTTTTTAAAACTTGAAATGCAAAAAAAGATACAAAAAGAAACAAAGAAAATTGCAACAATAACACTGCTACTCGGAGGCTGGAGGTTTGTGTATTGGAAATGAAACACTCTTACTTTTCTCACTGATTATCCTGGTTTGGCACTCCCAGGTCTCACTGCTTGTTTATAGAGAGTGATAAGAAGAAAAACATACAGATGTCCCTTTGAAGTATATCTTTAACCAGAGAAAAGTGAAAATAAAATGTTATTGTGAATCTATGCTTAATCTTGTTAAAACCTTCCAAGCTAGAGCAGCAGTGTTTGTTTGCTGGAGATAATGATACAATTTCAACAGCAGAAAGAAACTTTAAGTCTGCAAAAGATATTCTCAGAAATACAGAAATTATCAAACACATATGAGACGATAGAGAAGAAGTTGGAAGACTTAGAGCATCTAACAGTAAAATATGATGAAGAAGTTGGAGATGTTTATCAAGTGGAAAAAGTGGTGGTTAAAATCCTAAAAATCGAAGAGGAAAATGAATATAAAGAAATTAAATTTGCTGATATTTATGGTGATTGGTTTGTCTCTGAAAATGGAAAAAGTGGAATACTGAAAGAGGAATTAAATGGAGGGGAAATCTATCCCAGATGGCAAGATACAGAAGAAGAAAAAACTAAAGAATTTATGGATTTAAAGAGAGAAATTGTATTAGCAATATCATGGATAACTTTACCGACAATCAAAGATAAGCTGATTAAGGAAACAGAAGAAGGGCATCAAAATTACATGAGAGATTTTATAAGCAAGGAGTTGCAAAGAGGAGTCCATACAAAGTTGATTAAGGAGATGATTAGAGGACTGACACCACAAATGGCAGAAGATATGAGACTGTTTTGCTACTGGAAAGATACAGGTTGATAGATGGAAGAGTATAATTTAAAACTAGTTAAACTTAGTGAAATTTAGTGACAATAGATATAGTTAAATAAATAATTGATAATGATAATAATGTATACAATGTGTAGTGTTATGATAAGTAATAATTGGATATGAATATTGAATGGTACCCATGAAAGGAAGATTAGAAATCCTTTTGGATTATATATAAAAGTTAATTAAAAAAAGAACTAAGTTAGATACAGTTAAGTCTTCATTATTAAGGGGAAAATGTTATGATGCAGGATATAGTTAAATAAAGGAGGGATAATGATAACAACGTATATATAGGTATGGGTATAACATAAGGAAATTGGATATAAATTGTAACCAGTGATTTGGAAAGGAGGATTAGAAAATTTTGTTATTAAATATTATGGATGTTTAGCTAGAATAGGACATAAGGATTCAGTGTTATTGGAAGATTTTAGAAATAGTAAATGAAATGCCAGTATGTGGTTATGTATTAAATCTTGGTATATTTTATGATGAAGGACGTTTAAACAATTATAGTCAAATGAAAATGGAGGAATGATGATGGTGACATGTATAAATATCTGAGTTAAAATACTTGAGTTAATATGAATTATGTTTGTTGACTGTGGAAGAGATGCACGAAAGCCTTTTTGTAACCAACTGATACACTTTCTACGGTATGTAAAGAAGGATGTGTTTGAAAATTTAAAAAAATTATTAAAAGAAAAATGTTGGTCTCAGTTGTGATCGTAAGTCAAGGACTACCTGTACTTTTGACAACATAATGATATCAAAGAAAATGATGGAGATGGAGGAGGAGGACAGTGGTGGGTTTCCATTTTTTTTACTATCGGTTTGCTCACGCACGCAGAAGTGTCCAAGCGGGTGGGCGGAGCCTCCCGCTGCCAGCACTACCGGTTCACCCAATCCGGGCCTAACTGGGAACAGCCCACCTCTGGAGGAGGAGGAGGGAAACATTTTCATATTGAGATGTCCCCAAACAGTCTTTCCTAACACTATCTGGTTTGGGCTCAGCATGTAAAATCATACCAAATTATTATATATCATATATCCATTCCGATCTAATGCAGAATTTCATGAACTGAAAGAACATGAACTATAACTTTCAAACCTATCAATGTTGCATTTATCTAAGATATCCTGAATCCAACTGCGTTAACATTCATTCTGAAAATAATCCTGATACGATAAACCGTGGTGTCCTTTATTATGGAATAAAATAATACCTCGGGGATAAAATATTGCACTTGTCCATTCTAATGGAATGTGGAATTATCTACACGCTGAATTTTATGCAGAGCCAAATTCTGGCGCATTGCTTCCCCATCAATCTTACTACAATCAGTCTGTTCTCCAGACGAGGCCTACTTCATTTCTGAAATTTTTCGATGAATCAAATGGCGACAGTCACCCTCTATATGTAATGTTCCAATCTTATTCTACTCCTTTTTTCATCATATTTCATCCCCAAGGGGAAAAAATTATTGAGAAAGAAAAGGAAGTATCTCCATATCATTTTGACTGCTGGTGTTAGGAACTTTCCGGTGGAATCTCATCCCACTGGGGAATACGCAGTGGGTCACAAAAGTCAATAAATTGGTTATGGCCATGTGATAAAAGCCACTCCCTATTTTTCCATGGATTCCATAATACACAGAGAAATACACCACTAAGCAATGCCAACCACTAAGCAGTGTCAACGGGCGACGCCCAGGAGTAGAGCCTTCTCTGTGATGGGCCCAACCCTCTGGAATGACCTCCCCCCCGATATCAGAACTACAACCGACATCCGCTCCTTCCGACAGAAACTCAAGACCCACCTGTTCCAATTAGCTGGCCTGGCCCATTTATAGTCCATTTATAGTCCCATTGTATACCTCCTGGCAAACATTTTATCCCGGGATAGTTTTTAGGGGTAGTTTTTAATGTATTTTAAATTTTTAAATTTTAAATTGAACTTTAACTATTATTGTACAGTAAATTATATGTTACCTCCTCCAGCCACACCTACACCTATTTTATATTTATATCTATGTATATTATTGTGTTTTAAATATGACTGTACACCGCCCCGAGTCCCTTCTGGAAGAGGGTGCGGTTTAGAAATCAAATAAAAGTTAAAGTTAAAGAGAGATGGAACTTTGATTACGGGTAGTTCTCAACTTATGACCACAATAGAGCTCAACATTTCTGTTGTTAATCGAGACATGCGTTAAGTGAATTTTGCCCCATTTTATGACCTTTCGTGCCTCTAGTTGTTAAGTGAATCACTGCAATTGATAAGTTAGTAATCCAGTTGTTAAGTGAATCTGGCTTCCCCATTGACTTTGCGTGTCAAAAGATCACAAAAGGTGATCACATGACCTTGGGACACAACTGCCAAGTATCTGAATTTTGATCACATGATCTTGGGGATGCGGGAAAGATTGTAACTCTGAAAAACAGGTCATAAGTCACCTTTTTCAGGGCTGTTGTAACTTTGAATGGTCACTAAATGAACAGTTGCAAGTCGAGGACTACCTTCACTACAGTTTTGACATTTTTTGACAACCCCTCTAACCTCAAGGACGTCTGTATCCTCAAGATTTGCAAAGTATTAAAAAAATGGGGGAGAAAGTTAGAAGTACTGATTACAAAATAATATACAGGTTATCTCCGACTTACAATCATTCATCTAGGGACTACTCCAAGTTGCAGTGGCACTGAAAAAAGTAACTTCAGACGATTTTTCACCCTCATGACTGGTGCAGCATCTCTATAGTCCCACACTCAAAATTTGGACACTTGGCAATTGCATATTTAAGATATACATCAATAAATTAATAAATAACACATGCATATTTATGAAGGTTGTTGTGTACTGGAATCATGTGGTCCCCTTTTGGGACCTTCTGACAAGCAAAGTCAGTGGGCAAGCCATGTTCACTCAACAACCGTGTTACTAGCTTAAGAACTGCAGTGATTCACTTAACTGTGGAAACTTCTTTTCAGTTCAGTTTTGAGATTCCTTTTTTCCCCCTATGTGGAAATATGACAGCATTTTATTCCTGTTTCTCAAACCCCCAAATTCTACAGGCTGCTGTCTCGGCCGAACCTTTCTTTTCCTTGACCAAAGTTTGCATATATAGTGCCAATATCATAAAGAGAGGAGTTTGTGTTTCAAATGACATCCTGTGAAAATGTTAACAGATATTTTGGGATCTGGAAGGAGATTAATATTCAATAAGCAGACAAGTTGCTAAATCTTTGCTGCTACGTTTAAAGATTTATTTTGAAGCGTCAGTTGTTTTCCTAGTTTCTTAATTAATGCAGTTTCAAAGACGGTCAGTTGTTTATGCTGTTTTCTTGCCTCCTCAAGCATTTTTTTTTTTAATCCCGTGTTTGGGAATGTGAAAAAGAAAAGTTCAGATTTTGAACTGCATTTATGTACATGGCCCTGTATCCAGATATGAAATCAGAGGTGTGATTCAGCCAGTTCAGACCGGTTCACCTGAACTGGTAGCGGAAATCACAGGTGGGCCCGCCCACCCATCCCAGCTCTATGCTGTCCTATTTAGGCACATTTTTGAGGCTGGGCGCATACGTGGAAGGTGCACATGAGCAAAGCGGCTTCGCGAGCAAAGTGCCTTTGCGAGCAAAAGGCAAAGCGAGCAAAACGCAAAGTGAGCAAAACGCAAAGGCGAACCGGTGGTAATGAAATGTGAAACCACTGCTGTCTGGAATATATCAACTTTGGCATTTTGACCAACTCTTAAAAGTGTCACTTGATTCATCCTTCCTATATGACAAGTGAAATGTAACCAAAACCATAAACAATAAATTAAAATATGCTTCTATTTATATTTATCTTAAGATTCAATACACTTTTAGTAATATTATGGATTCCTAGAATAATCTTTTTTCTTAATCTTCCAGGTACTCTGTATGGAATATCATTAAGACAGAGTTCTGTACAGTTAAGATTTGATCACTTTTCCCCCCCAATCTTTTGGATGCCTTGGGCCAGTTCCGTGGAGAACTGTTTTTCCGTGGACTGGTGGAATGTGCCTGTATCCTGCCTGCACGCGGATGGGGCTTTGCTTGCATGTACAGCCCATTTTCTGCCAGACCATTGATGGTCCACCAGTGGTGGGTTCCAGATCCCGTTCCAACCGGTACGGTGGGAACAGGTCCGGAGGCATCCATATGGGTGCACGCACATGCACACACACATGTGCTCAGAGGAGCATCACGCAGACGCTGTATGCGCTGTGCATGTGTGCGGAAGCACCAAAGACTTAAAAGACCAGTAAGGAGTTCGGGTGTGCAGGTGGGCCCTCCGGAGCACCGTATCGGAACGGTATCCAGTGCTCCGTGCAAGCTCTGGTACGTCCATACCAGGGCGTACTGCCTGCAACCCACCACT
Organism: Natrix natrix natrix; assembly: GCA_029891615.1. Lineage (NCBI taxonomy): Eukaryota > Metazoa > Chordata > Lepidosauria > Squamata > Natricidae > Natrix > Natrix natrix. Next base: position 1,671,601 of record JAKRSK010010605.1, on the reverse strand, counting down.
GTGATCCACAGACCAGGGGATGAGGACTCCTGGCTTAAGAAATATAGAGGAGAGAATAACAGAGTTGTCCAGGGCTTTGAATGTCTGCTAGTTCAACTCCCTGCTTGAACAGGAGACGCTATACCATTCCAGACAAATGGCTGTCCAACCTCATATTAACAACCTCCAACGAAGGAGCAGAGTACCCACAACTTCTAGAGGCAGGCTTATCCACTGATTAATTGTTCTTAGTGGCGGGAAATTTCTCCTCAATTCTAATTTGCATCTCTCTTTGATAAGTTCCATCCGTTACTTCTTGTCCTGCCTTCGGGTGCGTTGGAGAATAGCTTGACCCCCTCCTCTCTGTGACAGCCCCTTAGATATTGGAACACTGCTATCATGTCACCCTTAGCCCTTGTCTTTGTTAGACTAGACCAGGCGTGTCAAACACAAGGCCCCGGGGCCGGATGTGGCCCGTGGGGTGCTTAGATCTGGCCCGCAGGACTGACCTGGAAACAGCAAAGGACTGGGCCACAGTGCCTCTGCCAGCAAAAGTGGATCTTTCACTGGCAGAGAGTGGCAGGAGGCTTTCGCAGCCAAAACCAGAGCTTTCATTTGAACTTTCCTGTGGCTGGTGATTGGAGCTGCTGGCTGGAAGGGGGGAAGCAGAGAGACAAACAGGAGTAGGTAGTGGCCCTTTAACTTCATTTGAACTTTCCTGTGGCTGGTGATTGGAGCTGCTGTCTGGAAGGGGGGAAGCAGAGAGACAAACAGGAGTAGGTAGTGGCCCTTTAACTTCATTTGAACTTTCCTGTGGCTGGTGATTGGAGCTGCTGGCTGGAAGGGGGGAAGCAGAGAGAGGGTTGAATCTAATCAAGGAGAGAAGCAACTTAGAACTAAGGAGAAATTTCCTGACAGTTAGAACAATTATTCAGTGGAAGTGCTTGCTTCCAGAAGTTGTGAATGCTCCAACACTGGAAGTCTTTAAGAAGATGTTGGATAGCTATTTGTCTGAAATGGTATAGGGTTTCCTGCCTAGGCAGGGGGTTGGACTAGAAGATCTCCAAGGTCCCTTCCAACTCTGCTATTGTATTGCATTGTAATTGACAATGGGGAACATTGACCGGCACCAAAGTAGGCCCAAATAAAGCAATACAGAGAGATTTACAAGCAGGGTAGGACAACTGAGGACACAGAAGTTAAAAAAAAAAAACCAGTTCCTACAAGGATTCACTGTTTGCTTTAGCCTCCAGTCCCCTAATCATCTTTTCTTCCCTTCTCTGTCCTCTTTTTAGAGTCTCAATATGTTTTAGAGTATTCCACAGATTCTTCTTCATTTTTAAGTTCAGATTGAAATTGGTGCTGTGTCTTACAATCTTGTGTGTGAAAGCATTTAGAAGACTTTGCCAATCGCTTGCATTAATTTTCTATTGTTGATTTCCTCTCCCCCCCTGCTTTTTGTGACTATTTCAATACTTTGTAGTTGAAAGCAGATTGTAGTATAATTTTTGCTTCTCAGTTTTACTCCAGTGAAGAAAAAAAAACACATTTAAAACAATTTCCTTTCCTATTTTAATTCCTTACTTCTAATAAACAAATCTTTGCAATTTTCTCATATGGTTAAAGAAATACTTTTTCAAGTAATAATTATACATCTTAGGTTAAGACTGCAAAGTTTTGTTTAAAAGGTTGGTCTTTATGATCAGATTGTTATAAAAACCTGATTAGCAAGAAGACTTCAGAACTCTGTATCTACTGAGGCTATTTGCTTCTTTAAAAATATCTGTGAAGAGAAATGCCTAAGTTAATCATCTTTAGAATACAACCACCTGCCTTGAGCTAAATCAATTATTTTCAGCAATTAGTCAGGTAAATCAATTTTTTCTGATAAAATAAGGCAGTTAATTAGCCATAAAGATCATGTGTTGACAGTCTGTATAATAATTAATCTTTTAAAAAAAATAACGAGAAAGACACATTATTTCATTTCACAGGAAAGATGCTATAAAATCTCAGTCCAGCCTTAATAAGGTTATTTTTCCTGAATAAATGAAGAGGTCGATCAGATCTGAAGGGTAACCATTTCAGCTGAGACACTAGATGGCAGCAAAGAGGTTTTCCTTTACTGACATCTTGTGGCTATTCATATTTTTGCAAAATATGTACCAGAGATTAAATGCTTTGTACTTAGTCTGTACTGGGGGGGGGGGCTGCTACGGGTTCGGGGAACCTCCTAATCTCACCCCTGGCTGGCCCCTCCCACCCTGTACCTTTCCTCCCAGGAGTCTCGCCATGGCCCGTTTTGGATGCGAGGTAAATGCAGGGCCCGCGAAGAGACTTGGGGAGGGGGAAAAGCAGGCCTCCCAGAAGTTCCAGAAGGTGGGAAACGGGCCCGTTTCCAGGCTCCAGAGGGCCTCCCGAGCCCGGGAGAGGAAGTTTTCGCCCTCCCAGAGGCTCAAGGAAAAGCCTCCAGAGCCAGAGAAGGTGAAACCCTACTCACCCCACCGTGGTGCAGGAGGCCGACTAGGCCACCCCCATCATGGCCATTCCCACCCAGCAACCTGGCAGAGAACCCTTTGCTGAATTTTTTTAAGCCCACTCTTGGTCTTTACCACTTCACTTCACCATGAGGTTGACTCGTTGACACTAACAGAATACATTTATGCCACTTCAGGTTGTGTTGAAAATGTGAGTCTCTACAAGATCCTACATGACATGATCCTACAAGGGATGCTGGAATCTGTAGCACTACAATATCTATATCTCCAGATCAATTATCTCTAGTCTCAGTACACTTTGCGCTGACTTTGTATACAATGTCTTCAGGCAAAAGTCTTTCCCAGTTCATCTCCCTGGGACCTTTCAAACTGGAGACGCTGGGAACTTAATAGGGATTTTTTAACACATAAAGCTGGTAGTCTTCCGTTTCTTCATGGCTCATTCAATTTTTGCCCTCCTTCAAAACTTTTGTTTCTCCGTTGCTAGTAATAACAATGCCACTTTTTTCTCCCCTTGATAAATGCTTCTTCAAATTGCAATCCCCCACTCCATTTGCCTTATTCAGAAAGGGAGCACACATTCCCATTGGACAAACAGTAAGGCCGCTACTTTTGTCTTACTGCTTTTACTTTTTACTTTTTACTTTATTTCAAACTTTTATACCGCCCCCTCTCCCAAAAGGGACTCGGGGCGGTGTACAGTCAGATTAAAACACATAAATACATGGGAATAAATACGAACATAGTTAAATACTAAATACTTAAAAGAGGAGGCTGTAAAAAACTGTACCTAAAGTAAAGCAATTAAAACAATGTTTAAAAATAACCCCTAAAAATACCCAATTAAAAATATCTGCCAGGAGGTAAGATAAGACTATGAATGGGTCAAGCCGGCTAAACGGAACAGGTGAGTCTTCAGTTTTTGTCGGAAGGAGCGGAGGTCAGTAGTAGTTCTAATATCGGGGGGGAGGTCATTCCAGAGGGTTGGGCCCATCACAGAGAAGGCTCTACTCCTAGGCGCCGCCCGTTGCTTGGTGGACGGCACCAGGAGGAGTCCCTCCCTGTGAGAGCGAATTGGTCGCAGGGAAGTATGTGGTAGGATGCGATCCCGCTGCATTGTAAGTGATTCCATTGCCTGTCCGTAAAACATGACAGGGCTCTCTAGGTTTCATGGTTATGCATGTGTAATTGTTACCAAACGTGGGCAGTAGAACACAACCAGAAATGCATCCTATTGAACCACGTATATCTCAGATAGTATAGCAGTGTTCCTCAACCTTGGCAACTTGAAGATGTCCGGACTTCAACTCCCAGAATTCCCCAGCCAGCAATGCTGGCTGGGGAATTCTGGGAGTTGAAGTCCGGACATCTTCAAGTTGCCACGGTTGAGAAACACTGCGGTATAGAGCTGTGATGGCGAAACGATGCCATGCGTGCCAGAGGTGGCACACAGTGCCCTCTCTGTGGGCATGTGAGCCGTCACCCCAGTTCAGCTCCGCAAAGCATGTGCGCACACCTCCCGCCACCCAGCTGGTCTTTGGGTCTCTGCTGTGCATGCACGGAGGGCGGGATGTGTGCAGGGGAGACAAGTGCGCCAGTGGTGGGTTTGGACCGCTTCAGCCAAACCAGTAGTGGTTTAGCAGCCTGGGTTGCTGGAACTGGCAGCAACCCAGGCCTGCCACGCCCCTGAACCGGTTCTCCCGCCATCCCTATGGTGCCGCCATCTTGGTTTTTTGCTTCTGTGCATGCGCAGAGCAATTTTTCTATTGCCCTGCACATGTGCGTACATGGCATAGCCATGAGTGGACCGGCAGTAATGACCGCCAGAACCCACCCCTGGCGTGTGCATGCAGGGGCACATGAAGGGGGTAGGATGCATGCTGGTGGGTGTGTACACATGTGCAGGGGGTGGGGTATATTCAGGGGGCATGCCTGTCTGAGCAGGGGGCTTGCGCAGAGGCATGCATGCATTGCATTTTGGAGGTTTGCGCGTATTTTGGGCACTCAGTCCGGAAAGGTTTAGCCATCACTTATATAGAGTGACTACATTCCCCATAAAATAAATAGTTGTAATGGGAAGAAGGAAGAGGAAATGAGAAGAAGAACTGTAATCATGGCAATGGCTAAATAAAAGAAATCTTTTTGTTGTTGTTGTTGTTCTTAAAATTTGTATTGGTTTTTTAAAAAATTTTACAAAGGAAAAAGGGTAAAAGGTTATGGAACATTTTGACAGCTACATCGTGCGGGGGGGAGAAGCCCCCCCAGGTCTCGCAACTTTTACAAAAAGGAAAAATAGAAAATTATAAACATTTACATAGATATTAGCAGTTTTAAGTTTAACACCAAATCATCAGTATGTTTCAATCATTTTACTTTTGTCACTTCCTTAAAAATACATTGTAACAACATTTGGAATAGTGTTTCAATTCACTTTTGTGATCTGAGTTTTCTCATTGTTTCCTCTCCCCCCCCCCCGTCCACTGGCAGAGCCTCACCCCTCCCTGCTTTGTATCTTGTGTAGGATCCCCCACATCACCTAATAGAGCAGTATGTTTTTTCATGAAAGACTCTGCTTCCGCAACTGTATTAATTCTAATTCTACTGCCCTCCCAAAAAATCAACATGCCTTCTGGTAACAGCCACCTGAACCAGATCCCGTTATTATATAATTGTTTTGCTAAGAAGGTATATTTCCTTCTCTTATCTCTTACTTTCTTTGGGATCTGCTTAAGAATGGCTATTTCTTTATCCTTATATTTTAATGGTTCTTTATCCTTATATTTTAACGGTCCTCCCCTTTGAGCTCCTAGAACCTCATCTCTTGTGGTTTTTCTAAGAAATTTAACATGAACTTCCCTTGGGACATTATGTGTTCTTGCATAGGCTGAATTAATCCTATAGATCAAGTCAATATCCCACCCAAGCTGTTGTTTGTCTCTGTTAATATGTTCTGCTAACATTGTGGTCATAATCTCTTTAAGATGTTCATTTTCAACTTCTGGTAAATTTTGAAACCTAAGAAAAAAAGACATCCTTTCAAATTCCATTTTTATCATATGATAAAAATAAAAAAAGAATAAAAGATAAATAAAAGAAATCTTGGTCTGGCCCAGAATTGTACCCTAAGTAAGCATCTTAGACGAGGCCCTTTGTAACTCTCATTAAAATAAAGGGAAGGGGAAAGCCCATTCCAACTTGGGAAATTATGTTACTATAACTTCACAATAAAACAACATTAGGATACATGGTTTGGCCAAAGTCTGGTCTGCCTTGAAGGGCTGACAGTAGCAGTTAAAGTATAAGCTATGAAGAATCTGTCTTCCGTATATATTACGATGATGATGGAGGAGGAGAAGGTAGAGGACGGGGGAGAAGTGGGTGGGGAAGAAGGAGGATTGGGCAGAATTCAAAATCATATTCAGCTTTGCAATTATTATATTTATTTTATACATCAGGAATGAACCTGCTATTTTATCAAGGGCCAGCTATTTTTAGCATGAGCCCAAATGTGCCTCCTCAAAAGTAAGAGCTCAGATAGATACACGAGGGCTACTATCATGTACTCGTTAGAGTGATGGGTTACAACTAGAGACACTGAAGGTCAAATTCCTTCTCTATTGTGGGAAATGGTTGCTCGACTGTCAGCTGGTTTCACAGAGTTGTCATCATGAGGATCAAACAAAAGCAGATCCCTTCCCTTGAGATGCTTGGAGGAAAGGAAGCATTATTTTCAAAATGATTTAATTAATTAATCAATCAATCAATCAAGTATGCACCACCCGTCTCACCATCGAGAGCGACACTTGATGGAGACCAGATTCTCTCAGCCTACGCCCACTTCCCAGTCCACCCATTCTATCAGAATTCAAGAGCCGTGGTGTCGCAGTGAGTGGATTAGAGGGCAGTATTGCAGGCTAATTCTGCCGATTGCCAGCAGTTCGAGCGTGACCGGCTCAAGGTTGACTCAACTTTCCAACCTATCAAGGTTGGTAAAGTGAGGATTCAGATTGTTAGGGGCAATAGGCTGACTCCGTAAACTACTTAGAGAGGACTATAAAGCCCGATGAAGCGGTATAGAAGTCCCAGGGCTATTGCTTATTCACCAAGCACGTAGGGTTCACATCATCTGAAATAAGCTGTGATTGTCTTGACACTTGCATGGCGAATCAGATATCCCACATCTTATTCTGAAACAAATCAATACAGGGGAAGAGTTACAAATGTTCAACTCACTGGGCTCATTAGGATGATTGATAACTAAATTGCAGCCCCTTCTTCTTGAAAATCCAGATAAGCCTTTTAAGCTATTAAATCAGAATTGGATTCTTTCGACTAGAAAATATTTATTCTTCTGGTTAAAAGCAGCCAGGTTTCCTCGGCCCTTTCGTCCTTTTAATTTATTTTTAATAACGTTTTTATTAGAAGTGTTAAGGGCAATAATAAAAGGAAATAACAAATTAAAGAGACGAGGAGAAATAGGAAGGAAGTATCAAAGGTGTAAAAAAAAGCAAGAAGAAAGAAATAAGAGAAAGAGAAAAGGACAAGGGGGAAAGAAGCTAAGAAAGGAACTTCCCGCCCTTTGAAAGTATAAACAATTCCCAATGTCATGCCCTTTTTGTTAACAAATATAAAACTCATCATCCCATATCTCAATTTTTAACTAAAGGAAAATGCAACAAGCAACCCAATTTCTCATCAAAAGTTCAAAGAGCCCACACTCATTAACAAAGTCATCATTCTATATCTTACCTCTTAACTGTAAGCAAATCCAACACACATCTTTCCTAGTTCAAATGTCAGGAAGTCCAGAAAAGAACCTTTCCCCATAACAACATATCCCATTTTAGCCCTGATCAAATAAGTCAACTTTATATTCCTTCTTTTTACATAAGACGTTAGTTGTTGTTTTTTTTAAATTCATTCCAACGATCCTTATCCCTTGTCTTAAATTTCTTCAACACTTTAACAAGCCTTTTGTAAGAAGGAAGAGCTTATTCCAATTACTTTCTTGAACTGGCATTTTTATTTCCTTTCCTCTGAATATCTGAAATCAAATCAACTGAAGGGAATCACATCGCTAGCTCATTCGAAGAGTAAAAGAAATGCAAAATTTACTAATAGTTTCTGCAAGCTGAGTGTTAAAGCCTTTCAAATGTTTCCTGTGGTGGTTCATCAGCTCTCTAGGTTGTCAGATCCCAACTGTCAGGTTATATCAGATTTTGAAGCAACATGTCAAATGGAATTAGATGACCAATATTAATTTTACATATTCTGTGGAACATTCAGAATCAATCAAAGGAAGCATTTCATCATATCAGGGGTTCCCAACCTTTGAGCCACAGATTGGGACCAGTCTGTGGCCCATTAGGAACCTGAGCACACAAGCAGCATGTGATTTCACAAAGCTTCTTTTGTGCATGTGTGGGACCTAGGTTGCGTGTGCGAAACCATCCCCTCTCCCTGTTGCTGCAGTCACTGCTGCTGGTTCATGGAGCCAGAAAGGTTGGAGACCGCCGTTTTATATAACCCATAATTATTAAAAATAGAAATCAGTGTCATCAGATAGGATGATGAAGGTTTTGAACAAATGGGTGGGAAATCCAAACTTATGTTCTGACTTAGGCTTCCCCAAAAAGCACGAAGCAGATTCTAGGTCCCAACAAAACCCCTTTTATTATCAAATGTGAATTGCTCTCATTCACATTCAGCAAAGGTCTGATAAAGAATCTTTCAAAGGTGAATTTATGACCACAGACCTTATCTAGCTTAGAAAGCTGCCATGTAAATATTTTCCAAACGCAGTGCTGTGTAAGGAAAGACTTGGCACAGAGTCTCTGAGATTCACGGACAGATCTTCACACTCCTGAAATGAATGAATGAAATGAATGTTCCTTCTAGGGTACATTTTAGAAGTAGTTTGCGGTTACCTTCTTAATAGGGCAGGGAAACAAGTATTATCACAAAGTCACACAATTGGCTTTGGGTCCAAGGCAGACTACCGTGTTTCCCTGAAAATAAGACAGGGTCTTATTTTCTTTTGACCCCCGAGATAAGCACTTGGCCTTATTTTCGGGGAGGTCTTATTTTCAGGGGGAGGGCTTATTTTAGTGCATACGCTCAAAAGCTCGATAGGGCTTATTATCCAGGGAGGGAAACAGGGGCAGATGCTGGCTAATCAGCTAGACATCGTGGTAGAAGATAAGGATCAGAAGACAGCAGTGTTGATAGAAGTAGAACTCAGGGTCTCTTGGTGTCTACCTTTAACCACAGCAAACAGGCTCTCATGGTTGCATTTTATATTTACATCTGTATGTGTGTGTGTGTGAGAGAGAGAGAGAGAGAGAGAATTTTATGATGCCAAGCAATGCATTATACTACTAAAAGTGGGGATTCTTAAGAAATAAAACCATGGAAGCAAAGTTTTTTCACACCAATTGTATATTATACTCCATACTTGCATTAAAAAGAACCACCCTCTTCCATTTAAAAATGCTGAAGGATAAATTCTCCCTAACAACTTCTAATAAAATTCGTGTACACTTATGCAGATGAAGCTTTTAGTGTTTCTTATTTTAAAAATGTATAAAACGCGGCGGTTCTTTGCCGAGCTTACAAGTGCAGGACAGGAAGAGACGCGAGCCATTTTTAAAACACACACCTTCTGAGTCAGCATTTCTTTTTTTTCTGGGTGGTTTTGATTTAACGTGCTGCAGTTGATTGAAAGTGTATCTTAAAAAGGCCATGTTTTATTTGCCTCCAATAATGTTCTGCTTCTTTGAACTTTGCTTCTTTGAAGAAGACTCCTCAGTTTCTTAAATAAATAAATAAAGTAAGCAAGCATCCACAAAGCTGCGTTTGAACATTGCCACTGATTCTTGCAAGAATCTTATTCAATAAAGATTTCTCTCTCTCTCTCTCTCTCTCTCTCTCTCTCTCTCTCTCTCTCTCTCTCTCTCTCTCTCTCTCCCTCTCATTCTCCTAGCTCCCTAGGTTTCCTTCCAAAAGGAAATCAAACTCTGAGGAATCCGCATTCTTCTTCCCAGTGACTAATGTAGACAAAATAGCCCTTTGAAAATAGCCACTTAAGTCTCACTGATTATTTGATGTATTTTATTTTATTATATCAATCTACATGACAAACATGACAATTAACCATGGGTAAAAATGCAATTACTCTATTACTGTAATATATGGGACAATATGCTGACTCTGGAAACCGCTTAGAGAGGGCTGTAAAGCACTGTGAAGTGGTATATAAGTCTAAATGATATTGCTATATCAAAATTAATATTCATAATAATAAAGTGAGGGTAAGGATGCATTCTCATTTTAAGGAGAATCGTACTAAAGTATTTGAACGTACTGCTACTACTACATACTGCTTGATCCCAAACAAACCTTCATTCAATTGTTGGCAAAGAATACCTATCAATACTTTGGTCTAATGATTAAGGCACTAGACTAGAAACCAGGGGACTGTAAGTTCTAGTTCCACCTTAGGCATGAAAGCTGGCCGTGTGACTTTGGGCCAATCACCAAAAGACTATGAGTTCTAGTCCTGCCTTAGGTAACAAAGCCATCTGGATTACTTAGGGCCAATTACCAAGAGACTGTGAATTCTAGCCTTGCCTTAGGCATAAAAGCCAGCTAGGTGACTGTTGGGCCAGTCACTTTCTCTCTCAACCCAACCCACTGATTGTTGTGGGGAAAATAGGAGGAAGAATTAATAATGTTCAACCGCTCAAGTTATTTATAAAAATAATAAAGATGGGATAAAGATGTGTGTGTGTGTGTGTGTGCGTGTGTGTGTGTGTGTATGTGTGTGAGAGAGAGAGAGAGATGATAGATAGATAGATAGATAGATAGATAGATAGATAGATAGATAGATAGATAGACAGACAGACAGACAGACAGACAGACAGACAGACAGACAGACAGACAGACAGACAGACAGACATTGTAAGGCACTTGGAAAGCCACTTTTTCTATAAATTAGACCTTGATTTCACCTTTCAGTATAGCATAGTGATTCCACCCCATCCCCAAAGTCTACAGTTGGGTGTCCCAGGTGGAGGCTTCAAAGAGATAGAGAGAAGATAGTCACAACTGTGAAAGGGTGAAATTTCAGCAGGTTCTGGAGAACCGGTAGCGGAAATTTTCAGTAGTTCAGAGAACCGGCAAATACCACCTCTGGCTGGCCCCAGAATGGGGTGGGAATGGGGATTTTGCAGTATCCTTCCCCTGACATGCCCACCAGGCCACGCCCACAGAACCGGTAGTTTAAAAATTTGAATTTCACCACTGTTCTGTCCCCCTTTTTACATGCAATGTAAATAAACAGGGCGTGGCTTTGCCCAGCTTCAACAGTAGAGGTATCATAACCATTTAAATTTGATAAATAAATAAATAAATAAATAAATAAATAAATAAATAAATAAATAAATAAATAAATAAATAAATAAACAACCAACCAAACCTTATTAAATATTCTGGGCGAGTCCAACATTCAGTGAGCATTTTATTGCTGTTGAATCAACCCCATTTTAATTTAATTTTCCACTATTTAAAATAATCCTCTGCTTGTTTACCAAAAGAGGACTATTTCATATCCTCTGTGTGAACTGGTATAAGCAGCACAATATTGGTTAGCAGCAAAATAACGTAAAGTAGAAATAGAAGAGTCGTTACTTGAATTGTGCCAAAATGTAGAAGAAAACAGGGAGAGGTTTTTGAATTATTTCTCCCAAGAAAGTAGATTTTTCCTCCAACGCTTTTATAAGCATTTGCTATATTTTTTTTTTCAATGTGAAGTAGTGACTTGGGTTTTGAATTAGGGGCAGGAAATCCCATTTCAAATTTATCTTCAACCATGGAAGCTCAACAATAAGAAGGAATTTGACTTGTCAGTCACTCTCTGGGTCAAGGACTATTTCATGGGGATATTATAAGGATTAATCATAGAGAGCTGTGATTGTGCAGTGGTTAGAATGCAGTATTGCAGGCTAATTCTGCCAGCAGTTCGATTCTCACCAGCTCAAGGTTGACTCAGCCTTCCATCCTTCCAAGGTGAATAAAATGAGGACCCAGAATGTTGGGGGCAATATGCTGACTTGTAAGCCACTTAGAGAGGGCTATAAACAGTGGTGGGTTTCTAAATATTTTAGAACCTCTTCTGTGGGTGTGGCCTGCTTTGTGGGAGTGGCTTGCCACCCATGTGACCTGGTGGGAGTGGCTTGCCAGCCATGTGACTGGGTGGGTGTGGCCAACTTGTAAAATGTGGTGAAACTCGCTTAACAATGCTTTTGCTTAGCAACCACAATGTTGGCTCAGAAACTCTGGCATTTGAAGCACGCAAGTGTTAAAGCTGTCAAGTTACAAGACCCTTGCACCCCTAACCCTTTAGAAAAAAAAAACCAGGGGTGTTCAAACTTGACAGCTTTAAGACTTGTGGACTTCAACTCCCAGAATTCCTCCTCTCACTCTTCATCTTGATGATGTGCGGACGGGCGGTGGGGAGGGAGCTGTAACCAGTTCTAAACGGCACTGTAGATTTGTGGAACCTCTTCTATAGAAGAGCTTAGAACTGGCAAGAACCCACCCCTGACTATAAAGCACTGTGAAGTGCTATATGTCTAAATGCTATTGTTAGTGCCATTAATTAGTTAAATGTGAATGTAATTCCTGAACTGAAGATTTCAGCTGTCAGGTGGTATTCAGCAAATTCTGACCGGTTCTGGAGAACCAATAGCAGAAATTTTGAGTAGTTCGGAGAATTGGTAAATACCACCTCTGACTGGCCCCACCCCCATCTATTCTCTGCCTCCCGAGTTCCAGCTGATCAGGATGGAATGGAGATTTTGCAGTAACCTTCCCCTGGAGTGGGAATGGAATGAAGATTTTACAGTATCCATTCCCTGGAGTGAGGAGGGAACAGAGATTTTACAGTATCCTTCCCCTGCCACACCCACCAAGCCACGCCCACAGAACTGGTTGTAAAAAAATTTGACTCGCACCACTGACTTTAACCATCAGAATTTAAAAATTAAGGTTATGGGGAAGAATGGGGGCATCATATATTAAGAGAAAGGAAAGAGCATGAGACAATTATGCCAAAATAAGTGGAACAGATGTATAGGAATTCTTGATTTAGACTGTACAGTATGCAATATGCAAGACAGATGGTGGATTTTCAAGGTGTCTTTTTATGCCCTCTTCAGAATTAATTATCATACAATAGCTGTGTGGCTTAGAGAGACCTTTAAAGAGTTTTGGGTAAGAAAAGATGGTCACCCAATATTAATAACGACATGATGATTTATTCCTATTGTATATAATGGAAGCAGTTGAACATAAATTAAATGCAGAAATAGCTCCAGTTTCAATCTTTGGGTTTATTGGTAAACCCTAGCATAATTAGTGAAAATAAATAGCTTGAATATTTATGGCGCAGTGTATTTCTTTAAGGTTAATCAAGGTAATATGCAGATATATGCGAGGGGGAAAAGAACTTGGAATAATTGTTTGGAAAAGTTCCATCTGAGAAATTTTGTTGCAGGGCCAATGTCCCAAAGGAACAGTTCAAAAGGCAACTAGGACTTTCTTGGGTTTTTTTTCCTTGAAAAAGTTTCACTTCTCATCCAAAAATCTTCTTTAGTCCTTCAGAAGAACTGGAGAAGCTTCTTGGATGAGAAGCAACATGTTTTCAAGGGAAAAAAAGCAAGAAAGTCTAGTTGCCTTTTGAACAGCATCTTTGGGACAGCCATGACCTGGATGACTGAAAATCTCCATAGATATTTAGGAAGCCCATGTTTAAACCAAAATCCAGTTTGTTGTACTAATTAAAGCATTAGGCTATAAGTTGGAGACTTTGAGTTCTAGTCAAGCACAAAGCTAACTAGGTGACCTTGGGCCAGTCACTCTCTCTCAGCCCTGGGAATGAAATGGAATGGAATGGAATGGAATGAAATGGAATGGAATAGAATAGAATAGAATAGAATAGAATAGAATAGAATAGAATAGAATAGAATAGAATAGAATAGAATAGAATAGAATATGTAATGTAATGTAATGGATGGAATGTAATGGAAAGAATAGAATAGAATAGAATAGAATGGAATGGAATGGAATGGAATGGAATGGAATAGAATAGAATGGAATAGAATATGGAATGAAATGGGATGGAATAGAATAGAAAATGGAATGGAAGGAATAGAATATAATAGAATGGAATGGAATGGAATGGAATAGACTATGGAATGGAATGGAAGGAACAGAATGGAATGGAATAGAATAGAATATGGAATGGAATGGATGGAATGGAAGGAATAGAATAGAATAGAATATGGAATGGAAGGAATAGAATGGAATGGAATAGGATGGAATAGAATATGGAATGGAATGGAACAGAACAGAACAGAACAGAACAGAACAGAATAGAATAGAATAGAATATGGAATGGAATGGAATGGAATGGAATATGGAATGGAATGGAATAGAATATGGAATGGAATGGAAGAATAGAATGGAATGGAATGGAATGGAATAGCATATGGAATGGAATGGAATATGGAATATGGAATAGAAGAATAGAATGGAATGGAATGGAATAGAATATGGAATAGAATAGAATGGAAAGAAAAGGAAAGGAATGGAATGGAATGGAATATGGAATGGAATGGAATGGAATGGAAGAATAGAATAGAATAGAATAGAATAGAATAGAATAGAATAGAATAGAATAGAATAGAATAGAATAGAATAGAATACAGTTTTCCCGAAAATATGACTTACCCTGAAAGTAAGTCAGAGCTTGATTTTTACACTTGTGCCCAATATAAGCCCTACCCCCAAAAATAGGCCCTAATTAAGACCCCACCCACTCCAGGATGCATGGGTAAAAATCAAGCTAGGGGGATGGATAGGTGGGTGGAGCCAGGCCTCATACACCACGACACCTCCCTTGCCAGCCCATTTCTTCTGCGGCCCGCAGGGTTTTCCGAAAGACCTCTGCAGCTGATTGATCCAGAGCTCTGTTTTCGGCTGCAGAGGCCTTCAGGAAAGCCTTGCCAGCGGCAGAAATTTCTGAAAGTCTCTGACAGCTAAAAGGAGGCTGGGGGCAACACGTGTGAGTGAGGTGAGTCAGTGAATGACATTCCCTCCCCCTCCCCTGAAAAAAGACGTGGTGCCTTTTTTGGTGGCAAAAAAATATATAACACAGGGTCTTATTTTCAGGAAAACATGGGCAGAATAGAATAGAATAGAATACCTGGAAGGGACCTTGGAGGTCTTCTAGTACATCCCCCCGCTTAAGCAGGAGAAACTATACTATTTAGAAAGGTGGCTGTCTCGTCTCCTGTTAAAAACCTCCAGAATAGTTAGCAGAAACAGATCAAGTGGAACATCTACCTTGCCTCAAGAAATAGGGTAAACCTAGACAGTTAACATCTGGATTCAGCGTATTTCCACATTAGACATTATATGAATCGTCGATGAAAATTGCTCAGTCCTTTTCCATAAAGAATTCAGGACATAGTAATCCAAAGTATTGGTTGCTGTGTTGTGTTATGTCCAATTACAGTGCCACATTCTCTACTTAGATTACATTCAGGGGTGAAATGCTACCGGTTTGCACAAACGGTAGGGATGATTGTCATTGGTTCTGCAAACGGGTAGTAAAAAAAGCTTCCGAGGATCGCACGGGTCAGCTGTGAGCTGTACGGTTATCAGAAGCTTCCCCCCACCCCTCTTTTTAAAGCATTTTCCCCCTGCCTATTCGCCTGAACCGGCAGAAAAAAAGTGCTCAAAAAGTGAAAAAAATGCTTCTGATAATCACACGGCTCACAGCTGATTCGCACACTCATTGGAAGCTTTTCCCCTCACTTTTAAAGCATTTTATTTCCTGCCTATTCGCCAGAACCGGCAGGAAAAAAGTGCTTTAAAAAGTGAAAAAAAGGTTCCCATGATCGCATGACAGAGCTGAATCTTTTTTTTCACTTCTTAAAGCATTTTTTATTACCAGTTCGGACAAATAGGTAGTGAAAAATACTTTAACAATTAAAAAAAGTTACAAAATATAAACAATTCTATATAGAATAGAATATAAAGATGTGTTACCATTGGATGATTTCAGGATGGTGTAATGAAATGCCATAATATAAATTTACTTTAAATTTAGTATACTTCACATAAAAAAGGATGTAATAATAGCTATACTCAATGAATGCTTAATAATCATAATAATTGTATACATATATATTAGAATGATGATATGAATAATGGAATGTGCTGTAATGAGTAAGTTGACATATGAAATTAGAGAACAAGAAGATAAACAATTTTATAGGATATGGGATTTATTTTATCCGTGGTCAGATTAAAAAAAAACATGGAATTGAACATTACTAGAGAATGTTACCAATACCAAAATAATAGAATGATTTAGAATAGGATATAAAAATATTATTGGATATATTGAAGATGATGTAATGAATTATTATAATATAAATGAGCCCATATTTAGAATACCTCGTTTAAAATGAAGAAATAATAGTAATAGTCAAACAAATGAAGTACTATAATAATAATGTATATAAATATATTTGATTGACAATAAGGGACTTTTTATAAAGTTTAAGCGATGACTATGGAAAGGATGCAAAAAAACTTTGTAACCAATCGACACACTATACGCAATGGAAGATGTTTTTTATGTTATATGTTTTGTTTGTCTATGTTTGTTTAAAAATAAAAATTTTAGAATGTTGAGATTTCTTTTTTAAAAGTTGGCCATGCCCACCCTGTCACATGACCTTACCACCACCAAGCCACACCCACCAAGCCACGCCCAGAGAATGGGCCCCTTTTCTGGCTTCTGGAGCCTGTGCTAAGCAGTTTTCGCCCTCCCAGAGGCTCAAAGGAAGCACGGGGAAGACAAAAACGCCCCCCTCCGCGGTGCAGGAGGCCATCTAGGCCAAGCCCACCATGGCCACGCCCACTCAACAACTGGGCAGAGAACCCATTGCTGAAATTTTTGAAGCCCATCCCCTGGTCATAAGTCACTTTTTCAGTGCCGTTGTAACTTTAAGCAGTCACTAAACAAATGTTTGTAAGTAGAGGACTACCTGTTGTGTTTTTGTTTTATTGTACTCTGGGCTGACTCCTATAAAGAACCAAAGCAGTGAATTTCTAGTCTTGGTTCTTTTCAAAAAAAACCTGGCTGAGGAGTAGATCTCCTTTTAAAAGGAGATACTTTTGGACAGAATGAACTTGACGCATTAACTCCAGCCAACTCTCGTTTCCTTCTTTTGAAAAACAGCATTGCAAAAAGCTTTTAAGCACTAAGGGCACACCTCCAAAGCAGAGAAGCCACGCTACGGTTATTGCTTAAGTGAAGAATGTTGTAATTAAAATCCCGTGCCTTCTCTGACTGCGTTAGCTCTTCTCCTCCCTGGTACAGTTCTGTTTATTGATGTCCCTTTTAAAAAATTAAATAGCCGGGAGTGAGATCTACATGTCGCACATTAAACCGGAGAAATCTCGTAAAAAATAAATATTCTGCAGAATACCAGGGATTTGGGAGGGGGGGGGAGGGAAGGAACCCTAAAAGTTGATTATTCTATTAGTTCTCCTGCTGCTTATTTATTTATTTAATTTCTCTGCCAGCAGAGATCCCCCTGAGAGATTAAAACCGCGGACTAATGCACAGATGGGGGCGAAATACTTGAAAGTCATCTAGATATTAAGAATTTAAATCTTTTAGCCTCAGTGATTTGAACAGAAAGCCAATTATGGACCTGAATTAGTTTTCAAATTAAGCCCCAATTTAAAGGTTTGTGGAAATTAATCCTTTAAGGCATAGCCTTGCATTTTCTACATCACCCTACGCGAAGATGCAAGATTTCAGATTTACTGTCATAAGGAAGAAAAAGAAGGGGGGGGAAAGGACGTTTGTTTTTACCTGATTGTGCACTTAATGGAGAAAACGCTCCACGTCTCACCCTGTACAATCCTGGTAATAAAAAGACGTGGAAGAGAACTGCTCGAGTGAGTTGTCAAAATTACAGGGGGGGGGAGGGGGGAGGAGATGAAAACGAGAAACTTGCAGATGGCAGAATTAACCATTGCAGTGATTCACTTCACAAATGTGGCAAGAAAGGTCGTAAAATGGGGCAAGCTTCACATAACAAATGCCCCACTTAGCCACAGAAATTTTGGGCCTAATTCTGGTCGTCAATCGAGAACTACCTGCTCTCTCAAGTGAATTGTAACTCTATCTCAGCCCTAATAAATATATTATTATTTCCTTGTGTATGTTTCAGTGTATGTCTTTGTTATATGTTTGTTTTGTTTACATATTTATTTCATATGTTTCGTTGTACGCCGCCCCGAGTCCTTCGGGAGAGGGTGCGGCTAAGAAATAAATATATTATTATTATTATTATTAATAGAGAACCTAAATTCACTTCAAGCATTCTGAGTAAAAAAACCCAAGAATGTAGTTCCCGAAACTCAGAGAGGACTAGAGAGGCTGGGGTTTCTGTTTGCTTGGAGACTATGGGCAAGATAGCTGTTTCCCACTTGCCTGAAACTTCACTTTTTATCTATGCATCAAAGAACATGAGGTAGGCTTTTGCTAAGGCACCTAAATAGTTGATCAGAGAGAATTGGTGGGCTTTTCAACATAGAAACAAAGCAATTTGTGGATAGAAAGAGATGATAGGTAAAGGTTCCCCTTGCACATATATGCTGGTCCTTCCTGACTCTAGGGGGCAGTGCTCATCTCCATTTCAAAGCTGAAGAGCCAGCGTTGCCCGAAGACGTCTCTGTGGTCATGTGGCCGGCATGACTAAACGCCGAAGGCGCACAGAACGCTGTTACCTTCCCACCAAAGGTGGTTCCTATTTTTCTACTTGTATTTTTACATGCTTTCGAACTGTTAGGTTGGCAGAAGCTGGAACAGGTAACGGGAGCTCACTCCATTACGGGTGCTAGGGATTTGAACGCCGAACTGCCGAACTTTCTGATCGACAAGCTCAGTGTCTTAGCCACTGAGCCACTGAGCGTCCCTCATGATAAAACACTGCAAAACTGCAAGTGGTATAGAGAGGCCCTTAACTTACAACCGGTGACTTAATATCTATGTAGATATTCAATCATCCTGGTCATGGTTGTCCCAAAGCTGCTTTCCCAAAGACAGACGGACTGCCTTGGTTTCTTTTTCCTTGAAAACATTTCGCTTCTCATTCAAGAAGCTTCTTCAGTTCTGACTGAAGAAGCTTCTTGGATGAGAAGCAAAACATTTCAAGTGGGGGGGGGGAGGCGGGAAAGCAAGAAAGTCCAGTTGCCTTTTGGAAAGCACCTTTGAGTTGACTTAGTAAACCCCACCCCACCCCAAAAAAACCCAAGTACTTATTATCACCCAATTCCAAAGTTATGATAGCTGCCCCTCCCTCCAAATTTCAACCATTTAGGGTTGAAATCCACATTTGCAGTCATTTGCAGCATCCCACACTAACATGACTGGGATTTCCTGAAAAATCGGTGTTTGCGCCCTATAACGAGCAATGGACTCTCTTAAACTGCCACATTCACTTCACATTCATGTTTGTAAAATCAGGCCAGTCATGTGATTACCTTTGCAGGGAAAGCTCCATTACGGGTTGTAAATTGAGGACTACCTCTATGTGCAAACAGAAATAAGATTTAGTATGACATTTCGCATAAAAATCCTTTTCTTTTGGAGTCAGGCAGTTTTCAAATCAACAATTGATTGTCCAGGTAAATGAAAAGTTTCCTGAACAGTACAAGGTTTGTGTTCCTTTATTTCATTTTATTATTTTTTTGTATAGACTTCCCTATTCATCCTATGTCGAAAGCAGAAGGATACTGCTGGCTAGTGATAGCATAGATCATCCTGGACCGTCTCATTCTCTAGTGGAATGGATAGAAAGACCTGACAGGGATGTATCAACCTGTCTTCTCTAATAATACAATTGTCAGTTCCAGGTTGCATCGCTTGTTCATGAGGAGAAAATATTCTTATTGAAGGTTGGACAGAAAGAGAGAGAGAGAGAGAGAGAGAGAGAGAGAGAGAGAGAGAGAGAGAGAGAGAGAGAGAGAGAGAGAGAGAGAGAGAGAGAGAGAGAGAGAGAGAGAGAGAACCCATACATATCTTGATTATTTATTTATTAATCATATATCAAATTTAGATATTGTCCATCTCCCTCACAGAATGATGCTGGCCAATTTAAAAAGCCAATTTATTTGAGGGGCTGCCACAGTGAGGAAGGGGTCAAGCTATTTTCCAAAGCACCCGATGGCCAGACAAGGAATAATGGATGGAAACTGATCTAGGAGAGATTCAACCTGGAAATAAGGAAAAGTTTTCTGGCAGTGAGAAGAGTCAACCAGCGGAACAGAAGTTGCCTTTGGAAGTTGTGGGAGCTTCATCACTGGAGGCTTTCAAGAAGAGATTGGACTGCCATCTGTCAGAAATGGTGTGGGGTTTCCTGCTGGGGTAGGGGGTTGGACTAGATGACCTATATGGTCCCTTCCAACTCTGTTAATCTGAAATCTGAAAAGATATGATGCTTTTCCTATGATACCAATCTTCTCTCTCTCAAAAAAAACCAATATGCAATCTCCTCCACTCTCCCTCCCTTTTCACTTCCCCAAAGCAGTGATCAAATCCCTTCTAACGTCTACCCAAAATGGCCTATTTGTTTTCTTAATCAAGTGCTTAATTTTCTTAACATGAAAAGTATGGCTTCAATCGTTCACAGTGGGAGTCCTCTTGCATCCTTCATGCCATCTCTTCAGGCGCCTCTGTTCGTTTTCCTCACTAAGGTGTCTCTCCGTGTAGCTCTTGAGAGGTTGAGGATCCAGCAAATCTAGCAATAATAAACTTCCTTTATTAATTAGGTTAGCTTCTGGAAAGGTCATGGAGAACACCAGCTGAATTTCAATAAAAAGCCACGTCAAAAAGATGACAACACTTTTTCGTGTAAAGAATGTGCTTTATTGACTACGATCCACAATCAGTGGCAGCATCTGATTCACCTTGGCTGATCTCAGAGTAGCTAAGCAAGGTCAGGCTTGGCTATGATTTTGATGGTTGATACTAGGAATATACATATTGATACATGGGATGTAGTGACTCAGTAGCTAAGATGCTCAGTTTATCGATAAGAAGCGTCGGCAGGTCGAAACCCTAGCTCTGCGTAACGGAGTGAGCTCATGTTACTTGTCCCAGGTTCTGCCAACCTAGCAATTCAAAAGCATGTAAAAATGCAAATACAAAAAAATAGGAACTACCATCTGCGCATTTGCAGAGCTGCCAGGAGAAGGGAACAACTAAGGTACAAGGGTGGATTCAGGAATAAAGCACAAGTGGATGGTGAATGACCCCTCCCATAGGGAATAAGGAGGAGCGAAAGGGAAGGGGAGGGAAGTTTGCAGGAGACAATTAGTTCAATTCATTAGGGTGAAGATCTGTTCCTGACTTCTTGCCAAGTATTGCCTGCTACAGAGTGGCATTTGGAAGATATCAGCCTGGAACCCACTTAACAACGCTCTTGCTTAGCAACCAAAATGTTGGCTCAGAAATTCTGGCATTTGAAGCACACAAGTCTTAAAGCTGTCAAGTTACAAGACCCTTGCACCCCTAAAAAAAACCCAGGGGTGTCCAAACTTGACAGCTTTAAGACTTGTGGACTTCAACTCCCAGAATTCCTTCCTCTTGCTCTTCATCTTGATGATGTGCAGACGGGCGAGAGGAGGGAGCTGGAACCGGTTCTAAACGGCACTGTAGATTTGTGGAACCTCTTCTATAGAAGAGGTTAGAACTGGCAGGAACCCACCCCCGGACTGGAGGCTAAAACATATGAAGAACGGCTTCAGGAACTAGGTATGTCTAATGAAAAGAAGGACTAGGGGTGACCTGATAGCAGTCGTCCAATATCTCAGGTTCTGCCACAAAGAAGAGGGAGTCAAGCTATTCTCCAAAGCACCTGAGGGCAGGACAAGAAGCAATGGGTGGAAACTCATCGAGGAGAGAAGCAACCTAGAACTAAGGAGAAATTTCCTGACAGAACAATTAATCAATGGAACAACATGCCTCCAGAAGTTGTGAATGCTCCAACACTGGACGTTTTAAAGATGTTGGATATTTATTTGTCTGAAGTGGTGTAGGGTTTCCTGCCTAAGCAGGGGGTTGGACTAGAAGACCTTCAAGGTCCCTTCCAACTCTGTTATTCTATTTCTAATTCTTGTTTGCCATAATCAACAGAAGGAGATCAAGTATCTTTCTCATAAACTGTCCATGTCAACCTGAAGGTCAAAACCAGCATTTGTCCATTTAGTACCATTCAGGGGTGTTGGGTGATGATAGCTCAGGAAGACCATAAACATAATGGTGATGATATAAGGATTAGATGAACAGGCTGTCTGGGAATTGTGCAAAAGGCAATTTCCTTTCGAAAACCTTTTCAAAGAATACAAACCTGGAAACCAGTCTCAAGCATTCAATGTACGTTCTGGCATTTCAGCTACAAGACAGCTAAAGGGTTTTATACAAATATCCAGGCTGTTATTGTATGGAAAGAAGAAAATGAATTTCGTTTCTTCACTCCCTAACATTAAAAGTTCACAAGATAGGCTTACGGGTATATATAAACTTCGTCATTCTATTTACCCAGAGCCTGGAAAATATATATTTAAGAGGACTGAAATAGCCAACCAGGCCTGTTATTTTGATATTCAATTTTAAATTTCATCAATGTTATCAGTTCCCCTCAGCCTGGAAAGAAGGATTTTCAGTTGGGGTGGAGGCTTAATACACATAGGGGTAATTTTACTTCCTGTGCCAGGGCTTCTGAATATGCTTGGAATAGGTAAGGCCACCTGAAACCTGCAGTCCTGCGGGTTTTTACTCATTGTGTTCAGTAAATGAAGAGAAGTAACATAGAGCACCGATGGTGAACCTTTTTGTAAAGGGGTGCCAAAATTGTGCATGCGCGTGTTATTGCACCCACGTGCATGCCCACTCCCACAATTCAATGCGCCTCACCCACCTGTGCATGCATGTGCAGCCCCTACCCCACTCGTGTGTATGACCCCCCCACCCCGCATGGGGGGGGAGTTTTGCCCTCCCCAGGCTCTGGAGGCTTTCCTAAAGCCTTGGGTGGGCAAAAACACCCTCCGCGCCCCCCTCCCCAGGGACCCTCCAGAAGCTGGAAATGGATCATTTCTGAACTTCCGGTTGGCCCGTTGGCCCTGTTTTTCACCCTCCCCAGGCTATGGAAGCTTTCCTGAAGCCTGGGGGGGGGGGCAAAAACGGCCTCCCGGCCCTCCGGAAGACTGAAAATCAGCAGGCTGTCACACACATGTGCGCCGGAGCTGACAGCTCGCGTGCCAGCAAATATGGCCCTGCGTGCCACCTGTGGCGCATGTGCCATAGGTTCACCATCACTGATATAGAGCAATCTTCACCCAGCTTCCAGTTCGGATGTACCATTTTGTTCTTAGTTTACTCTGAAATCTCGATTGGAGCGCCTGAAAAAACAACAACATAGACACAGCCCTTACCTCCCTCTCCTCCTCACCCCAGAAACAGTACATTTATGAAAAGCATGGAAAGAGGGAGAAAAAGGAAAGTGATAAATGAGAGAGCAGGTGATAAACAATTGTTGGAAGAAATGCCCTTCTGGGTTCAGTTCCAAGTGGAGGAAAAGACACTGGATTCTTGGAAGTTGCTTGGAAAGAAGGTTTATTGATGAACAGGATCACATGGCTTGAGATGTTGAGGGAAAAGGGAAGAGATGCTGAGAGTGCCTTGGGTTTTATGCCCTCTCTGGGCTTTTGAATTTGAGCTTGTATTCTGATTGGTTGTCAGACTCCCATGGGGCCATGCAGGGGCAACTCTGTAGGTTGTCCTGAGTAGCAAGCTTGGTTGACTCTTGCTGGGTGATGATGTAATGAAAAAGCTTTAGGATTCCTATTATGGCTCCGCCTGAAGGAGGTAGATCTTTGTTATGTAGAATAGACTGACCCAGGCCTTAATGGCCCATTGACAAAGATGGTGCTGGTGGGGCTGAGTCTCTGTCTCCCTTGTAGGCGAAATATTCTGCCCTTTTAATATTTCCTAACATATTTCATTTTTCTAGGAGAGGCGGTGGGTAATAATTTCCTACACTATTATGTGTTTTTTCAACATTGGAAGGAGGGTTAGAAATGGTTTGCAATGGGTTAGGGATGTCAGAATTGGAAAGTTTATCTTGTTTTATCTGCTTGTCTGTTCTGAATGTCTTCCCCATAACTAAACTTTTGTCTTTTCTCCTCAATTAGTTATGTGTGTAGGGTACAATCTACAAAATATCACATCTTCCTCAGGAAAATGGCTGGAAGGGAAAAATTAAGTGCAAAGCCATAATTAACTCAGGTCAATGGAGAGCTAATGTAATAAGGTTACTGCTACATATCTTTCTGTAATGAGTTGCATTTTTTTTGTCTGGGGAGGGAGAGATAATTAAATTAACTATCATGTAGTTTGAAAATTAGACCAAAAAGGTTAACAAAGCTTTAATGGTGTGGTAATAACAACAGTTTATAAACACAAACCATAAGGTACAGGTCAGTACAAAATAATTATCATTGTCTTGTGTTTAAATCACAGCAGTAGACAAACTGTTGTTGGGAAAGGTGACTTGTTGAGAAAACGTGATTTGGAGGCAAAAAACTGCAAAGTGGAAGGATTTTTGGGGAAGGAAGGATGGCCTCTTGGTAAATGCCTCATTACTTCCCCGTTTTATGCATTTTAAGTCTACCTAATGAGCATCAATCTTGCTTTAATGTAAGTTGGTATAATAGATATTCTAATGCAGCCATAAAAATGAAAATATTGGGACAGAGCGGCTCATACAGTTTAGATTTTAATGTCAAAAACAATTCTACGGGGTCCTTGATACTCTCCGAACTTGGTTGTTTTCTTGCAGATACTTCATCACCTAAATTAGACTAGAATAGAATAGAATTCTTTATTGGCCAAGTGTGATTGGACACACAAGGAATTTGTCTTTGGTGCATATGCTCTCAGCGTACATAAAAGAAAAGATACATTCGTCACGAATCATAAAGTACAACAGTGAATGATAGGCATTGGGTACAAATAAGCAATCAAATCATACTAGGAAACAACCAATATAAATCGTAAGGATACAAGCAACAAAGTTACAGTCATACAGTCATAAGCGGGAGGAGATGGGTGATAGGAACGATGAGAAGATTAATAGTAATGCAGACTTAGTAAATAATTTGAGAGTGCTAAGGCAGTGGTTCTCAACCTGTGGGTCAGGACCCCTTTGGAGGTGGAACGACCCTTTCACAGGGGTTGTCTAAGACCATTGGAAATCACATATTTTTGAAAAAATATGGAAAACATAATAATTTTATGGTTGGGGGTCACCACAACATGAGGAACTGTATTAAAGGGTCGCGGCATTAGGAAGGGGATTATTTGTTTAGCAGAGTGATGGCGTTAAGGAAAAAAACTGTTCTTAGGTAACATCATCCCTGCTGGTTTGGGAAAATCAGTACTAGCACGGATGATGTTACCTAATCTGGGTAATAAAACATCTGCAAGAAAACAGTCAAATCCAGGAGCACCAACAACTTCTCATTTCAACCCTCAACAACACATATTCTCCTTCGTTACAAACAATTCTTAATGTGAAATGGGTGTAATAAATTCAGTGAAGGTCAGCCATCCCCTTTAGCCCAGTGCCACAGGCACAGGGATGACACAGTGAAAAACATCAAACATTTTTTTTAAAAAAATCCAACGTCTAGCCAAACACGAAAAAAAAGAAAAAGAAACAGGCCATTAACCATTGGTAGAAGAAAAAAATGGAGCAATTAAAAACCTTAGCAGTTACAGATAGTCCTTGACTTATGACCACTATTGGCACTGGAAAATTCATTGTTAAGCAGTGTAGTCATTAAAATGACAGATCATATGGCCACAACATTTTTTTTGCTGCAATCATTCACAAATCACCGTAATCACTAATAACATGTATTAATGAATTAGGGATGTGGCGGCTCAGTGATTAAGACGCTGAACTTGTTGATCAGAAAGGTTAGAGTTTGGTGGTTCGAATCCCTAGCGCCACATAACGAAGTGAGCTCCCATTACTTGTCCCAGCTTCTGCCAACCTAGAGTTTGAAAGCATGTAAAAATGCAAGTAGAAAAATAGGACCCACCTTTGGTGGGAAGGTAACAGCATTCCGTGCGCCTTCGACGTTTAGTCATGCCGGCCACATGACCACGGAGACGTCTTTGGATAGTGCTGGCTTTGAAACAGAGATGAGCACCGCCCCCTAGAATCGGGAACGACTATCACATATGTGTGAGGGGAACCTTTAGCGTTAGTTTTTATTAATGAATTGTGACCACGTAACCATGAGGATGTTGCAATTGCCATAAGTGTGAGGCTCAGTCATGAGTTATTTTTTTCATTGCCATTGGTAACATCAAACAGTTGCTAAATGAATGGTCACGAGTCAAGAACTACCTGTACCTTCTCCTCCACCTCCAATAATAAAGTCAGTTCAAGAAATAGCAACATAAAAACAGGGCAAATGATTTAAAAGTTCTCAAGCACTCCAGCAATAAGTAAATGGCTAAATTTGCCAGACAAATTTCAGCACAGTGCTACTAAATCTGATTAGGAACAAAGTCCTAATAGCTTTGTTGGAAAGGTCAGGCAAGCAAGGAACATCACAAATTGGTAGCTGGCAAGTCAGAGCACAGAACAATTTTACCTGGAACAGAAAAAAAAAACCACAGTCTCATTTTATTCGCTTGATTCTATGATTCTTCACCTGTCAGGATCCTGTACTTCAATGTCATTTCCAACTCTTTGATCCTACGATTTAAGAATGGCACTCTTATCTTAATCCCCAGAATAACCATTCACTGTTCCTTTTTTTTTAAAGGAAAAAAAAGTAGCCCTTTAATTACTTTCTAGGTCCAGATTATTTGAGGCCACAAAAGCTGCTTTATAAAGAAAGGAATGGAGAACTTTGCATAGGTCATATGATCAGAAGCAAATTGGTGCAACTGTGGATGATCAATTTTTAAGAAGAGCTGTAACCCAACTTTTCTCAGCTCTGCAATGGAATTTCTTATCTTCTGGAGGGGGACTTGCAAAATTATTCCTTTTTTTTTTTTTTAGAAAAATGCATATGGCTAGTATTGGGAAATAGTCAGCTGTACCTACCACAGCTGAAGGTCATCCATCAAAAGTAAAAGCCACCAAATTTATCACCCAAAGAAGGAAATGCTTTTCACGTGGGGCATAGTAAGGGTGTGGAATTCACTGCCAGCAGTTGTAACAGCAATCAATTTAGATGGGTCTAGAGAGGGACTGGACAGATTTAGGAAGGATCAACCTATCAATAGCTATTATTAACAGTCATTAGCAAGCACACATAGATAAATAATATCTATGTCAGCGTTCCAAATATCATGCAGAATTAAATCAGAGTCCAAGGCAGAGCTATCCTTAAAGTTCCAGTTTAATAAGACAGACATGTTGGCATCGTACTGTGGTATCCCAAATCTGAAGAACTTCCTGGGATTCCACCCAGTTGAAAGTTCATGATCTATCCCCACACCCATAAATCCATCACATGGTCCAATCTTTTTCCACGCTGGCATCTCCACCCCGCTGGTTCTGGTCAGGTGCAGAGGTGCGGAGACAAAAGATGACCTTGGGCTTCTAGAAAAGAATGACAACACATTCCACAATTCTACTCCTTTCTATTCCCCCCTCCCAATTACTACACTAATGAAACAGCATAGGAAAATAATAGAAAGTGTGGCAGGCCAAAGATCCTAAAAAGGAATATAATTGCAGGCCTGACAATCTATATGACATTTAAAAGGGGCTATCAAAAAGCAAAACAATGACCAAAACACCTCTTCACCAGTAATAAACACCCAGAACAGCAGACATTAACATCAATACTAAACCAAAATTCAAGAAATAAGCAATAATCAAGGAACTACCAACTCAAACAAGTTTGTAGTAAACAACAGCCTAACCAAGGAACTATCAAGAACACTGCCACCAATACTGAGAGGGCAGGTCATGAGTATATAAAAAGAAAGAAAGCCTCCCTCCCTTCTAGCACTGATGATGTTACCTAGTTTGGCAATGAAGCATCTGCAAGAAAACAAACTCAGAAAGCACTAAGGATCCCACATACTTGAACCCCGAGACACAAATGTTCTGTTCTGTCACTATTAATTTTGATGGCTGTTTATAGCCTTCTGAATCACAAGGCAACCAGAGGAGGTATTCAGCCGGTTCAGACTGGTTCACCCAAACCAGTAGTGGAAATCATGGGTGGGCGCCCCCTGTTAAGTCTATCCCCGTTAGGGGACTAGAGTTGTGCAGCGGAAGTTAGTAACGAATAAGCCGTTGAATAGTCACTCACAGCCACCTAAAACAAAGAATAGCTTTACTTGCGTAACAGAAATAGGATAAATAGTCTCCAAACAGACTATCGGCAGTCTTGAAGTATATACAGTCTATTTACAACTCGTTGAAGTTACAGTTGCTTAACTCACAATTCACCATGTAGACAGGTAACTTAGTTACAGACTAGCCACCATCCAATTCACGGTCTTCTCTCCGATACAAAGCTCATACAGGAACAGTCAGGAGAATCAGTAACCATCCAGGGGGACCGTAATAGTTCCTTCCTCCTTATATGGCTGCTTAAAGCAATTAGCATCCAATTACATCTCTCTAGCATTTAAAATAACAGATACGTTTGTTACAATCATGGCTTATATACATTGCCAAGCCAAGACTAGGGTTACATCCCTAACACCCCCGCCCACCTGCCCCGGCTCTATGCTGTCCTATTTTTGAGGCTGGGCGCATGCATGGAAGGCACGCCCCACGCTTTGCATGCACACATGTACAAAATGGGCAGGCACACGCAGAGCAAACTAGTGGTAACTAAATGTGCAATCCATTGCTGCAGGCAACATGTTTTATATATTCCCCTATGTGCATTAAATGTGGAAGAGGATTGTTGCCCTCCAGTTCAGCTTCCGAGAGATATCCTTTAAATTGGCCAATATTTGACAGAGAATATGGGCTACATGGATCTGATCCAGCCATTCTGATATTTCTCCATTATCTGAAATCTCAAACGTTCATCTTCTACCTTCTTCTATTTCTCTCTTCTTTCTTCCAACTGAGTATACTCAATTGTTTGTTAGTATAATTGAGTCACTTCTACATAACACCACCCAGTTTGAATACCATTCTTTACACTGATCTCATGATCAACTGGAGAAAGCAACTGATGAGTTTGTGGTGATCTTTACATGCTGTGGGTTAGGGTTGCAATTAATGACCCATCAAACTACAGGTAGTCCTTGACCTACAACAGTTCATTTAGTGACCGTTCAAAGTTACAACAGCACTGAAAAAAGTAACCGATGACTGTTTTTCACAGTTACAACCTTTGAAGCATCCCCATGATCGTGTGATCAAAATTCAAATGCTTGGTTCTCAAATTAGAAGACATTTTTCCTTATTTCCTCCTCCTTAATGTTACCAAAATTCTCCTCTACTTTAAGAAAAGAAAAAATTACCTGGAGACCTTCTTCATCTTCTGATGCCCTCCAGCTGTGAAAGAGTTCTACCATAATTCATGGCCAGTATGATAACAAATTCCCTTTTTTACAACCCTGTAATCCCTTAATTTGGTGTAGAGTCAGGGCGACGGGATGGGGCTGAGCATTTACTCGCCAGATGCCTTTCCTGACACCAGGTGGAGTTCACAGCAGATATTTTTCTTTGAGCCCTAGGCGAGAAATACCTGCCGCTACCTAGGATTGAACTCTCAACCTTCCAAATGGGAGGTGAGTGTCTTCACCACTAAGCCATCATGCCACTCATGACAAGTATGATCAATGGACAAATAATCATATATCTTAGAATTGAAGAGAATGAAAATGCTGGAGGGCCTCAGCTTTAGTAAGAAGTGGAGAAGATGACCCACAAAATTCATCCACTGGCCTCTAGGAATTGAATTTTATCAGTGTTGTGGCCCACCAGCCAGTGGAGCTGGCAGCAGATTTGGACAGTGAGGAGGTTGGGGAGAAACTAGGGCCAGTCCTGGAGTCTGAGGAAGGCTCTGATGAGAGCTCTGTGTTGGAGGCAGAGAGGGGGCCAGGGCCGTATGCCAGTTATCAGCTGCCTTCAGAGTCATACATCAGTGAGGCAGAACAGCTGGAGCCTGTTCTCAGTGTGCGCATGTGCAGAGTTGCCAGATGAAGGGAACGGCTAAAGAACAAGGGTCAACGTGGGAGGAAGGCCACAGGTGGACAATGAATGGCCCTTCCCAGAGGAAATAAAAGAGAAGCAAATGGGGAGTGGAGTTTGCAGGAGACAATTAGTTCGCTTAATTGGTTTGTGACTCTCTGAGACTCCTTGCCAAGTTTTGCAGATATCGGCCTGGCAGCTCTCCAAGCCAGATAAGATCTGTGACTGTAAATCCTCCCTTGAAAGACTTTGCTGGATGTGAATGAGCAGAATTTCCAGCAAATTAATAAAAGGGATTTTTGTTGGGACAAGGAGTTTGCTTCATGCTCTTGGGAAGCCTAGGTCAGAACAATCAGTCCCAATCTTATGGACCATTTGATTGATTCTATTGTCATTTCTACCTTGTGTGAAGGAACCTACGTGATGACAGTGACAGCCAACGATGCTGATGACAGCACCACAGCAAATGGGATGGTGAGATACCGCATTGTGACTCAAACACCCCAAAGCCCATCCCAGAATATGTTTACCATTAACAGCGAGACTGGAGATATAGTGACAGTGGCAGCAGGACTCGACCGAGAGGTAAGAGAGCAACTTCTTTGATTGACAAATTAAGCTGTTGGCACTCCCCATTCATGGCTACAGGCAGTCCTTGACTTAACAACCATTCGTCTCGTGATTGTTTGAAATTACAACGGCACTGAAGAAAAGTTGTTTATAATCATTTTTTGAAGCCACGGTGGCACAGTGGTTAGAGTGCAGTACTGCAAGCTACGTCTGCTGACTGCCGGCTGCCTGCAATTTGGCAGCTCAAATCTTACCAGGTTGACTCAGCCTTCCATCCTTGGGTAAAATGAGGACCCAAATTGTTGGGGGCGATAGGCTGACTCTATAAACTGCTTAGAGAGGGCTGTTAAGCACTGTAAAGCGGTATATAAGTCCTAATGCTATTGCTAATTTTGACATGACCATTGCAGCATTCCCTGTGATCATGTGATCAGAATTTGGAGGCTTGGCAGCTGGATCATATTTATGACCATTGCTGTGTCCCAAGGTCATGTGATCCCCTTTTAAAACCTTCAAACAAGCAAAGTCAACGCGGATGCCAGATTCACTTAACAACCATGTAGCTTTCTTAACAGCTGCAGAGATTCACTTAACAACTATGACAAGAAAGCTTGTCAAAGGGGGGCGAAACTCATTTAACAGCTTGCAAACTTACTTGCTAACTGTTAACTAACAACTAACAGACATTTTGGGCTTATTTGTGATCGTACGTTGGGGACTATCTTTATTTTTTTCCTCTCCAAAGTAGATTAACTCGGTCTGTACAAGGGGTGTTGTAGAAGAGTAGTCTCAAATAAGAATATTTTAAATTCCAATGTTGCCTTTAAGCAAACGTGTCTTATACGTTTGTTTGCTTTTTGTGTGTGGTGGTTGTTCTTTCCTGATTTTCTTTACTGTGTTTTATCATCTTTAAGTTTTCGTTTCAATGAAGAAGCCAGAAAGGTCAAATAAAAAAAATAGATAATAACTGAGCATCCCAGTGGCTTTCAACCCATCCTCACTGCCCACAGTCCAGCACATGCTTAAAGTGCTTCAAAAAAGCCTGAGCATAGCCTAATCTATTTGAAGATTAGGAGCATATGGCACGCTGCATATGCTCTTTTAAATTGGGATTGTCTGCCAATTAAGTATTTATTCTTTGTACTCAGGCAGTAAAGCCTGAACGAAATAATCGGCTGGCCTACATCTGTGAATTTTAACTGTATTTCATTGTTGCGGAATGATGGAGCAAACAATTTGCTAGTAGAGGAATAGCAATAGATGCAAAACAATTCCTGCATTCCTCCTGCTTTTCTTCTGCTGTTCGTCTCCTAGTCGTTGTTTTGCCTTTTGATGCCTTCTGCCACTTGATCCATCATCTTGGAATCTCACCCAATAAGCAATCAAGAGATATCAGAGGTAACCGTTGATCGCTTATCTCATAAATGGCAATTAAATCCAGGTGGCAAGAAAGTTAAGGGAACAAAACTGTTCAAAATGTTCTTAGGCTTTCCATCTTAATGAACTCAGTATAAATGAGGGCTGGAAATTCCTCTTGCTTCCTTCTAATGTTCACAATTAAAACCTCTTTTATTAATTGACTGTGAATTCTGCTCATTCACATCCAGCAAAGTTTTTCAAGGGAGGATTTATAGTCACAGACCTTATCTGGCTTGGAGAGCTGACAGGCCGATGTCTGCGAAAGTTAACAAGGAGTCTCAGAGAGTCACGAATCAATTAAGCAAACTAATTATC
The DNA here is from genome assembly GCA_029891615.1 of Natrix natrix natrix. NCBI lineage: Eukaryota > Metazoa > Chordata > Lepidosauria > Squamata > Natricidae > Natrix > Natrix natrix. Next base: position 1,639,476 of record JAKRSK010010605.1, on the reverse strand, counting down.
TCCTGCAAACTCCACTCCCCTTTCACTCCTCTTTGATTTCCTCTGGGGGGGGGCATTCATCATCCACCTGTGGCCTTACTCCATAGTTGACCCTTGTTCTTTAGCTGTTCCCTTCATCTGGCAACTCTGCGCATGCGCACACTGGGAACAGGCTCCAGCTGTTCTTCTGCCTCACTGATGTCTGACTCTGAAGGCAGCTGATAACTGGCATACGGCTCTGGCCCCTTTTTTGCCTCTGACACAGAGCCCTCATCAGAGCCTTCCCCAGACTCCAGGACTGGCCCATGTTCCTCCCCAACTTCCTCACTGTCTGAAGCTGCTGCCAGCTGGCGGGCCACAACACTTCCTTCTCACTTTTCCTATGGTGCTTGGCACTGTTAATTCTCACAGTTTTTTTAAAAAAATCAGTTTGACTATTGTCTTTCTTCTTCTTCTTCTTCTTCTTCTTCTTCTTCTTCTTCTTCTTCTTCTTCTTCTTCTTCTTCTTCGTCTTCGTCTTCGTTTTCGTCTTCTTCTTCTTCTTTCCTCCTCCACCTCCCCATCTCCTCCCTCACCCCTTCCCCCTTCTCTTCCTCTCCTTTCCTTTCTCTCTGTCTCCCTCTCACTTCTTTCTTCCATTTCTTTTTCCCCTTCCCATTTTTCTTACATTTTCCGACTATATCCAAGTTACATTATGATTTTTCTTTTTGTAATCAGCATGTCCTGTTTTCCCTATCCTAAAACCAGAGGTCACAAACAGAGTGGGGAGAGGGAGGAATTAAGTTTCCTGTTTCAGGATTTCCAGAATCCTGCCTCAAAGTTTGAAATCCATAGATCTGAAGAGCCCAAACTGATGAACATGGAGAAGCTTATCAAAAAGTCCCTCTTTTTCACAGGGGCCTAGCAAGTTATGGCAAAGCCTCTGCCCGCCTCCCCCTTTCTCCCATTTTTCTCCTTTCCCATCAGCGTCTCTGCTTGATTCATTCAAACACCTCAGGCTGATGTTTGCTTGGAGGAATGCATCAAGCTTTGAAGGAGCTCTGAGCTGCTATGGGGCTTCCCAACACTGCCTTACGGCAGAGATAGATACCCAAATTCTGCCTCCAAGCAAGTTGGCACTGCTGATCCCTGGTGGATTCAGAGAACTTCAGGGAAATATCGGCTGCAAGCCTTCAGCCAAGAGTGAGTGACTTGTCAGTAAGATTTGGAGGTGACAAGAAAGAGGGATGCCAGGTACTTGCCCAAGACAGATTTTCCCAGCTGCACTTGACCTTCCAGGAGGAGAGTCGGTTCAGACTGGACCGGTTGGACAAAGCTGCTAGAGATGAAAAGGAGCTGGAGAAAAGGAGCCATGAAATTGGCTTCTTCTCCAGTGTCAGCTGATTTAGCACGGATGTTATTTTATAGTTCTTGTTGCGCCAAAAAACTTCTTGTCTCCTGAGATTTGGAGCAACGAAACAACTGGGGTTTTTTGGGGGGGAGTTAGCAAAATTCAGCAACTATGGCTTGATCTTCCCTTTAAAATGTTATTTGGGGCAATGGCTAGATTAGCAAGACCAAGAGCATTTAGACTTCTATACTGCCCGTAATGCTTTACAGCACTCTCTGGGCAGTTTACAATGAAGACGTATTATTTGCATATTGGCCCCAACGATCTGGCTTCTCATTTTACCAACCTCAAAAGGATGGAAGGCTGGGTCAACCTTGAGCAGGTCAGAATCGAACTGCTGGCAGTGGGCAGAGTTAGCCTGCAGTACTGCACTTTAAATTACTGTGCAACTAGAGCTCCTTGATTAGAATAGGCTAATCTCAGGGGTGGGCTTCAAAATTTGCAGCAATGGGTTTGCTGCCCTGTTGCTGGGTGGGTGTGGCCATGGTGGGCATGGCCTAGTCGGCCTCCTGCACCACGGCTGAGTGGGGGGCGTTTTTCACCCTCACCAGGCTCCAGAGGCTTTCTTTGAGTCTCTGGGAGGGCAAAAACTGCTTCTCTTGAGTTCCGGAGGCCCTCCGGAGGCTGGAAACAGGCCTCTTTCTGGACTTCCAAAACCTCCGGTAGGCCCATTTTCCCCCACTCCCTGAGGTTCCATGTGGGCCCTGCACTTACCATATTTTTTGGAGTATAAGACCAGAGTATAAGACACACTGGAGTATAAGACACACCAAGATTTTGAAGAGGTAAATTTAAAAAAAAAATGTTTTTGCACTCTAGCAGACCTCCCAAACCCTCTGCACACCTCATTTTTTTTGTGTGTGTGTGTGAAAAACGGGGCATGCAGAGAGTTTGAGAGGCCTGCAAAGTACTCCTGGAAGCTGGGGGGCAAAAACGAGCAAACTGCCCCCTTTTTCACGAAAATGGACCCATTTTTTGCAAAAAAAAAAAGGGGGGGGCATGCATAGCCTTTAGGAGGCTTGTAGAGTGCTCCTGGAGGTTGGGGGGGGGGGCAAATATGAGCAAAAAATGGCCTGTTCTTCTCTCGTTTGTGCCCTCTCCAGCCCCTAGGAGCACTTTGCAGGCCTCCCAAATGCTTTGCACATGCATTTTTGTGAAGGGGGCAGGGTTTCGGGAGGCCAAAAATGCCGTATTCAATGTGTAAGATGCACCCAGATTTTCACCCTCTTTGGGGGGGAAAGGGTGCGTTTTATACTCCGAAAAATACGGTACCTGGCATGATGTATGGGCCACGTGGAGACTGCTGGGAGGGGCCTGGTGGGGTGGGAGGGGTGGGAGAGGTGGGCATGAGTGTGGCCAGCCAGTGGTGGCGTTTGGGAGTATGCTCAACTGATCAGATGATTGCTCACCCCTGGCTAACCTCATTTAAATACACTACCTTTATACACTACTTTAGTCAATCAAAATGGGTGACCTTTCATAACCATAACCAAACAAAGCACATAGCTTCAACAAACCCACTTCCAGGGAGGCAGTTGCCCTGAAAAAATATGGAAGCATCTGAAGCATCAGGACAGGCCATGCCAGAACTAGGACCAAGCTCTTTAAGGGGGATGGCCAAGAGCCCACACCGTGACTGTAGGGCACCAGAATAAACAATAACACATATACTTTGAGAATGTTTCCTCGGGAAATTTCAAGGCACCTGGGACGATCTCTTCACAGCCACACACCAGAAGCAATTAGATCAGGGGTGTCCAAACTTGGGAACTTTAAGTCTTGTGGACTTTAACTCCCAGAATTCCCCAACCAGCTGGCTGGGGAATTCTGGGAGTTGAAATCCACAAGTCTTAAAGTTCCCAAGTTTGGACACCCCTGAATTAGATGTTAAGCTTTAACAGATGAACAGAGTTGGAAGGGACCTTGCAGGTCATCTAGTCCAGTGGTCGGCAAGCCGCGGCTCGCGAGCCAAATGCGGCTCTTTAAACATTTTAATCTGGCTCTTCTGTGTGCCGGGCGCCCACTTCCCTCCCTCCTCTCGGGCTTCGGAGGGAAGCTTCTGCAAAACCGCGGCGAGACAAGTCTCCCAGGCTGTAATTTGCCGAGCTGTACGCGCGCGCCTGTTTTCCACGGTGTGGAGCGGCGGCGAGATTCTGGGCGGTGAGCGATGATTCCGGGGGCCATCAGTGGGGGGGCAGGGTCCCCCCTCACGTTCCTCATCTTCCCGGATGGTCCCCGGAATCATCGCTCGCCGCCCAGAATTTCGCCGCTGCTCCACGGCGTGGAAAACAGGCGCGTGCGCACAGCTCGGCAAATTAAAGCCTGGGAGACTTCTTGTCACTCGCCAGGGCTTTTGAAGAAGCTTCCCTCCGAAGCGTTCCGAGGGAGGGCTGTAAACTTCCCTCCGAAGTCTTGGGAAGTTCTGAGGAGCCCCCCAAGCCAAAACGCCGCTGCCAGGTAGTTAAAAGTACCTCTCTGATTCGTCTCTGTCAGTCTCTCTCTGATTCCCTCTCTCTGTCTGTCTGTCTCATTCACACACACTGTGGTCACCTTGTTGAGTGTTCCAATCACATTTCAAATGTGATTGGAACACTCAACAAGGTGACCACAGTGTGTGTGTGTGTGTGTGTGTGTGTGTGTGTGAATGAGACAGACAGAGAGAGAGAGGGAGTGAGGGAGGGAGGGAATCAGAGAGAGACTGACAGACACACACACACACACACAGAGGGGGAGGGAGGGAGAGAAAGATAGACAGACAGAGAGAGAGACACACACAGAGTGAGTGATTAAGTGAATGAGTGAGAGACAGACACACCCACATACACAGAGTGACAGAGAGAGAGGGAGGGGAGAGAGACAGAGGGAGAGACAGAGACAGACACACACACACACAGAGTGAGTGAGACACACACACACACACACAAACAGAGTGACAGAGATGGGGGAAGGAGGAGAGAGAGAGACAGAGATACACAGAGAGAGAGACAGACAGATAGACACCCAGAGAAAATGACAGAGGGAGACAGAGAGGGGAGGGAGGGAGGGAGAGAGAGACAAAGAGCCAGAGAGAGAGAGAGAAAGAAAAAGAAAAAAAGAAAGAAAGTGGGAGAGGGAGATGAAATTAAAAGCAACAACATACAAACCTGACTTACTCAAACTATCCAAGGAAATGCAAGGCCAATGTTCACATTAGTGGTTGTGACTTTGTCAGTCATTGTCAGGATGTAATTTTCTCTACATTGTAAGGCAAATTTTACGGAATTTAACGTTATCGATAAATAATATCGTTCTAAAGTTTTATTTTATTAGTTGTGTTATTTGTATCCTCCCGACCTATGTGGATACTTGCATGCGGAATATTCTCAATAAAAACTTATTGAAACTAAAAACAGTGTACCATCCTATGTATTTTCGGTTTTAAAAATGCGGCTCTCCAAATAAATTTCAATCGTGGTTTTGGCGAGATTTGGCTCAGTTGAAAAAAAAGGTTGCCCACCACTGATCTAGTCCAACCGCCTGCCCAAGCAGGAGACCCTACATCTGCCTCTATCTAGGATCGAACCCCCAACCTCCTGATTGTGAGGCCTTCTTTAGATATTGCTCTATAACTTCTATCTATAACTTCTTCTATGTGATTCTGTGGCACCATATCATGGCAATTTTATCTTGGTTTTACCCTAATACAGGGGCGTGAAACTGGATTTCTTCAAGAACTGGATCAGCATTGTAGCTGTCTTCTGCGGGCTGCTGGGGGGGCGGGGAGACAGGACAGATGCCTCCTGCAGCACTGGGCTGGCCAAAATGGGGCATGGGGAGCCACATGATAACCTCCCCCCCCTGCACTGTTTTGGCTGCCAGAGTGCTGCAGGAGGCTGTCCACACCCAAAATGGACAGTGGGGGACTGGGGGAGTACCCCCCCTGCCCCGTTTTGGCTGCCAGAGGCACCACAGGTGAGTCCTTTGCTATTTCGGGCCAGATCAAACCATGTCACGGGCCAGATCTGTCCCACGGTCCTTGAGTTTGACAACCCTGCCCTCGCTGAATATTTATCTTTACTGTTATTGTACGTATATGCACAATATACACATACCACGAAATTCACATGACACCCAGAGACCAGGCCTAAAACACATAACAATCCCCAAATACATCCCCACCCATGCAAAAAATTCCCCGCCCCTAAACCCCCCAAGCACCCACACAACAGACCAAGCAGTGCTGTCCAATAGCTCATTGATGGTGGCCCTTGAGTTCATTGTTGAGTGCAATTATAGCTCTGGGATAAAAGCCATTCAGAAGACGTGTGGTCCTAGTTTTAATTGTTCTGTATCTTCTGCCAGAAGGCAACAGTCTAAAAAGATTGTAAGCAGGATGGGAAGAGTCTCTGAGAATGTTATGCAACTTCCTCAAACAGCGAGATGTGAAGATGCCATCCAGGGCTGGTAGCTGGAGCCTGGTGACATGCTGGGCAGTTTTAATGATTCCCTGTAGAGCTTTTATCTCGTCTACTGTACTGTCCATATCTTTTACATACATATATTTGCTGATGCCTATTTATATTTAGGTTTGCGTGTATAATGTGTATTATTAGTGCTGTTGCATGACCTCTCTATCTGCCATATGCTACGTAAAATAAAAAAAAAATAGTTGTGAGACCGGGAGCCACAGATTACAGGGAGAGTCGCTTGTTTTTAATCTGAAAGGAAGATTCCCCCCCCTTCCAATGTAATTTACTTCTAATGTAAGAGCATTTACATTAAGACGATGCTTCTTTTCAATAGGTAGGGCAATCTTCAGGTTTTCAAGGTTGATGTCAACTCTTGGAGGAGGAGCAGGTCACAAAACAGTCATGAAAGGTTTCCAGGAATGCTCTTACTTGTAGTTAAGGAGAATAACAGAGTCTTAAAAGCCTGCTGAAGTTTCTCTCTTTCATTCAGCAAAACTCATTACGTTGAGTGTTGTTGTTGTTGTTGTTAGTTGCGAAGTCATGTCCGACCCATCGCGACCCCATGGAAAATGTTCCTCCAGGACTTCCTGTCTTCTACCATCCTCTGGAGTCCATTTAACCTCACATCAACTGCTTCAGTGACTCCATCCAACCACCTCATTCTCTGTCGTCCTCTTCTTCTTTTGCCCTCCATCTTTCCCAGCATGAGGCTCTTCTCCAGTGAGTCCTTCCTTCTCATTAGGTGGCCAAAGTATTTGAGTGTCATCTTCTGGATTTAGGACCTTCTAAAGAACAGTCAGGGTTGATCTCCTCTAGGACTGACCGGTTGGATCGCCTTGCAGTCCAAGGGACTTGCAGGAGTCTTTCTCCAGCACCATAGTTCAAAGGCCTCCATTCTTTGGCGCTCAGCCTTCCTTATGGTCCAACTTTCACAGCCATCCATTGCAACTGGGAAAACCATAGCCTTGACTATAGGCACTTTGGTTGGCAGGGTGATGTCTCTGCTTTTTAGTATGCTGTCTAGATTTACATTGAGTTACTTTTGCATAACTTCCTTTTCTCAGCTCTAAAAAAAATTACAGCATGAATATATGCATTACTGTTCTTATAATTCACATATTTCTAATAGGTTTAAGACAGTTTAAGAAAAAAAACTTTAAAAATCCTTAAAAAGAAGTAAAAAACAGATGCATTTTGCTACTGCAAAATTAGACATTCCAATTTTGTCAACAGCTTTGATATTTTTTTCTATCTCCCTTTCAAGTACTAATGAGATCCACTATTGCATGGATTCTGAACCCAGATGACACTGGCTACATATAAGGATTTGCCGAGATATCAGGGCAAGGCCCATGAAGTTATTCCACTTGACGAACCCTTAACTAAGCAAGATTAATTTATTTAATTTTAGGCCATCTGCCTCCAGAATGAGTTTGAGCAGCTTACATTTCAAAAGCAATAAGGGGGGGAAAAAGATATAAATCTAAACCACACTTCTCAGAAGTGATATTCAGCAAGTTCTGACCAGTTCTGGAAAACTGGTAGCGGAAATTTTGAGTAGTTCGGAGAATGGGTAAATCTCACCTCTGACTGGCCCCGCCCCCATCTATTGTCTGCCTCCTGAGGGAATGGTGATTTTGCAGTATCCTGCCCCTGCCACGCCCATCAAGCCACACCCACCAAGCCACACCACACCCACCAGGTCATGCCCACAGAACCGGTGGCAAAAAAAATTTGAATCCCTTGAATGCACTTCATATACTTTAAACCAGAATGGACACAACAAAGAACAGCCACATTTTAAGACTTAGAGCCTAGAATATAGAACAATAGAGTTGGAAGGGACCTTGGAGTTCATCTAGTCCAACCCCCTTCTTGAGCAGGAGACCCTATATCATTTCAGACAGGGTTGTCCAGTCTCTTTTCAAAAGCTCCCAGTGATCGAGCACCCACAACTTCTGAAGGCAAGCTATTCCATTGGTTGATCGTTCTCACTGTTAGGAAATTTCTGCTTAGTTCAAGGTTACTTTTCTCCTTGTTTATAGAATGGGATGGGATGGGATGGGAATGGGAATGGGAATGGGAATGGATGGGATAGGATAGGATAGGATAGGATAGGATAGGATAGGATAGGATAGGATAGGATAGGATAACAGAGCTGGAAGGGACCTTGGAGATCTTCTAGTCCAGCCCCCTGTTCAAGCAGGAGAACCTATATCATTTTAGATACATGACTATCTAGACCAGTGGGTCTCAACCTTCTTAATGCCGCGACCCTTTAATACAGTTCCTCATGTTGTGGTGAACCCCAACCATAAAATTATTATATGTTTTCCGTATTTTTTCAAAAATATGTGTTTTCCGGTGGTCTTAGGCAACCTCTGTGAAAGGGTCGTTCGAACCCCCAAAGGGACGACCCACAGGCTGAGAACCGCTGCTCTAGACTCTTCTTAAAAACATCCAGGGATGGAGCACTCACGATTTCTGCAGGCAAAGTTGATAGTACTCACTGTTAGGAAATTTCTTCTTAATTCCAGGTTGCTTCTCTCTTAGTTTCCAACCAACGTTTTCTGCTCTGCCCTCTGATGCTTTGAAGAATAACTTGACCCCCCTCTTCTTTGTGGCAGCCCCTCAAATACTGGAGTACTGCTATCATGTTACCCCTAATTCTTCTTTTCTTTAGACTCTAGCCAAACCCAAATCCTGCGGCTGTTCTTCATATAGTTTAGTCTCCAGGCTTTCCGTGATCTTAATTGCTCTTCTCTGAGCTTTTTCCAAAGTCTCAACATGAATATCTGGAATATCATCAGCATGGGAGAGGAATCACATGGATCTTTAGGGGAAAATGACCCCGTAACAAATAAGGCACACTTCCTAGACATCAATAGATTGCGTTGATCTATTGATGGAGAGGACACGAAGTGCACCTACTCTGCCCAGATTTACTACATAGAATGAAACAAACAAAATGTTAAAAAGTTACGATCTTTAGGTAGTTCCTTCGCAAACACATCTAAATTATATTAAAGTAACCAAAATATCTTTACAATCTCCAGGGCATGTCACAACTTTTGAGCACCTCTAAAGTTTGGAATTACACTCCCCCTCCCACCAGCGCCACGTAACAGAGTGAGCTCCCGTTATTTGTCCCAGCTTCTGCCAACCTAGCAGTTCAAAAGCCTGTAAAAATGCAAGTGGAAAAATAGGGACCACCTTTGGTGGGAAGGTAACAGCGTTCCGTGCGCCTTCGGCATTTAGTCATGCCCGCCACATGACCACAGAGACGTCTTTGGACAGCGCTGGCTCTTCGGCTTTGAAACGGAGATGAGCACTGCCCCCTAGAGTCAGGGACGACTATCACATATGTGCGAGGGGAACCTTTACCTTTAATGTTTGGAAATTGAAAGTTGAAAAATTAGACATGCCCTACATTTTTAGTAGACAGAAACAGGTAGTCCTGTATCTCCATTCATTTAGTGACTGTTCAATGTTCTAATGGACCTATCTGACGGAGGAGGGGGGGTAATTACAACCCAGAATTAAAATTGGACACTCAAAAACCACATTTACAGTCGTTTGCACGTGACTTCAGTTCACAATGGTTTTGCTGAAAACCAGCATTGGTTTCTGGTTTGTGGGCCACCAAAAAAGGTCCTGAAATCAGTTCAGTTATACAACTGTCCCATTTTACGACTGTTATGAGTTACAATCCCAAGATGGGCAGGCTCCATTACAGTTGTAATTTGAGTTCTACCTCTAGCTAGATAGATAACGAGGCCCTACTGCAAATTATTCTTCAATATTTAATACCTTTCTCCTTTCCATCTTGCCTCAGCGTATAAAGTCCTTTTGAGATTTCTCCTTAAATGTTCTGCCTCTTCTTTCTTTGACTTAAAAAGAGGAGTCACCCGAACTATCTCTGACATTCGAGATAAGAAAGCGAAAACAGATCAAAGCAGTGTATAAACAACTAGTTTTCAAAGCTATCTCACCTGACTCCTACTAATCGGATGTAAATATAGTTACACAGCTCTGTGACCATTTACTTACCATGGCTGTGCTTAATTGAATGGATCCCCAAGGAAGATAACGATAATTGGACTCCACTTCATCAAAATTATTAAAGGGAGATGGTTTCGCAACAGACTGATTTTAAGCTCCATGCTCACACAGGGGTAAAAACAGCTAGAAGAGAAACAAAACAACATCAATCCCAGTAAGCTAATGGAAGAAAAATATGGGGTTCTACTCAGGGACGCAAGAATTTAAACACATATCAAGATTCCGAGCTACACTGAATCAAGTTTAAAGTGAGTTCAAAAATCAAACATTTGCATGAAAATACCAAAAGAGCAAAGGAGAGGTGAGGTTTGTTAAGGAATCTTTGAAGATAAAAACTTAGTGAGGGCCTCACTAATACTCTATAAAGCCTTAATAAGACCACACCTAGAGTACTGCATCCAGTTTTGGTCACTACACTATAAAAAAAGATGTTGAGACTCTAGAAAAAGTGCAGAGGAAAGCAATCAGGAGTTTGGGGCACTGGAGAGTAAGGGGCTGGATTAGGGGACTGGAGGCCAAAACATATAAAGAATGGTTGCTGGAATTTGGTATGCCCACTTTAATGAAAAGAAGAATACCATTTTATAATGCCTTGGTAAGGCCACACTTGGAATACTGCATTCAGTTTTGATCGCCACGATGTAGAAAAGATGTGGAGACTCTAGAAAGAGTGCAGAGAAGAGCAACAAGGATGATTAGGGGACTGGAGACTAAAACATATGAAGAACGGTTGCAGGAACTGGGCCTGGCTAGTCGAGTGAAGAGAAGGACCAAGGGAGACATGATAGCAGTCTTCCAATATTTGAGGGGCTGCCACAGAGAGGAAGATATCAAGCTATTTTCCGAGGCACCCGAAGGCCAGACAAGGAATAATAGATGGAAACTGACCAAGGAGTGATTCAACCTAGAAATAAGGAGAAACTTTCTGACAGTGAGAACAATCAACCCATGGAACATAAGGTGCTTTCGGAAATTGTGGGAGCTTCATCACTTCAGGCTTTCAAGAAGAGACTGGACTGCCATTTGTCAGAAATGGTGTAAGGTCTCCTGCTTGGGAGGAGGGTTGGACTAGATGACCTACAAGGTTCCTTCCAACTCTGTTTATCTGTCTGTCTGCCTCAAGAATGAATTATGTGGATTTACTGGGGAAACAGGGAGCCAGGTTTGAGAGAGTGACCAAGATGAAAATAAATAATATTGTCCACCCAGTAATTTATTTTAATTATTTCATTTTATTAACAGTTTAGCAATACAGGACTCCAAACTATCCCATGTGATCACCATTTGCCACCTTCTCAGTTGGTCTTCCAAAAAGCAGAGTCAATGGGGGAATTGACTTAATGACTATGTGATTCATTTAACAACTGTGGCAAAAAAAAAAAGTTGTAAAATGGGGCCCAACTCCTAAGCCTTGCTAACAATGAAAATTCTGGTCACAATTATAGTTGTAAGCCAAGGATTTTCTGTGTAATATTTGTTGGCTTTTTCGGATACAAGGAGGACCATCTTTATAAAGTTTAATCCTAAATATAGGCCTTTATTACAAATTTGCAATCTATGTTTAATCATTGGAGTCCAATGGAGAGAGATACTAATATTTTGTTAATGAACTTCTAAGGAAATTGGATAAGTGGCATTTTCCTCATTTGTTTATGTAGGCAATATTTCTAACCATTCAATTAAAAAAGACAATTCCGGGACAATAGAGAAATAACAGGAATAGTAGTAATAACAATAATCTATAAACATTTGTAATCCCCAAATGAAAAAGAAATACTTCCAGATCCGCAATAGATTACAAGATTAAAACACATCTACACTCAGGGCAACAATTAAATGATGTGCCCCAGATGACGAAATAACAATAAAGTATAATAGCTAAAAGCAGAATTTAAATACATGCACACAATTGAAACATTTTCTATTATAATTTAAGAAATGAGATTTTTTTCAAAGTATTTGTCTGAAAACAATACAAAGATCCTTATGTGAGCAAACGAAAAATGTTTCTAAGGGAGGGGCCACATATATTCCCCATTGGATTTTGGACTACAATTTCCATGGTGCCTTACTATTAGGCCAAATGGGAGCAGTTCA